>WNNJ02000588.1:0-278757 GCA_012934845.2 Pomphorhynchus laevis | reverse complement strand
TTATATATCGTTTAAAATACGTAGACTCGGTTATCTGATTTAATTTACTCACTTTAATCGTTTAATAAATATAAGATAGGCAATTCCTGATGACCTTTAATCTTTATTCTTATACATCATATGTTATTTATTAGTCAATTCATAACAATTGATTTATATTATAAATTCCAAATTTAAATTATGACTTAATTTAAGTCATATGAAATCTTTTATTAAATTATTTATTTATTATTTAACTTGATATAAATATGAATTGTATAAAATCTTATATAATTATTTATTATTTATCTTTTTTATTTATCATATAAAATACGTGTACTCAGTTATCTGATTCGTCTAATTTGCTAAGGATGAAGTTAAGGATGATGTTTGCACTGTACTCATTTCGAAAATCACTCATGTCTTCCTCGCTAAAATTGATGCTACACTTAACGAAATACCTTCTATCCCTATCCCCAGCTTCCTAACAATTATGTTATTTCCAAAAAAGTGAAAAAACCCAGCCAATTGTTTACGGCAGAAATCGTACTTTAGAAAGTTTTATCATGTTTTTTGAAACTGAAGGAATATCTGAATCAGCAATTGTGGACAAGGATAAATCCATACCTACAGTTGAAAAGGAGTCAGTAGCACTTACAGTAAAAGAAAAATTGTAGAACAATTATTTTACGAATAATATTTATTTATTATTGATTATTATTTATTATTTATTATTATTTATGATTGTAGTGTACAGTGATGCTGATTGGATTCAAACAACCACACGAGGATAATATCAAACCGACCAATGAAGAATAATATTGTGTTGATTTAAAAAAATAAATAAAAACCTATAATAGCAAATGGTTGTAATTTGTGTTGTAGAAACCGTACTTGAATAATCTGAGGTTAGAAATATAGTGACCAAACTAGAATTGACACGAATTCGGAATTTCCATTTTAGAAAATACCTACATCAATGGTTCTACTAGGCTGTCGAAGATTCAAGTGAAAATGAAGGTTTGCGAGAAAAAGGTGCACTTAAATTATATATAATCTTATATAATTATTTATATATAATTATTTATATATAAATAATTACTCATTTTTATATATAGTATAAAATACGTAGATTCAGTTATCTGATGCTGGTATAAAATGAAATATTTAATTTACGAATTCAGATGACTGGGTGTAAAAATTATAACACTATATATTATATATTATTAATTGTAAGTTAATATAATAATTTCTAATAATTAGTTGATTAAACTTTTGATTTTTAATTTTTTCTGAAGATGAGAGTTGCCGCTGTTTAAATTTATTGTTATTTTGTTCTTGAAATCAGAACAAAATATTATCGTTAATTACCAAGGAAAAGCGTTTAATGCCTGAAACTGACCCTTATACTCCCTCGCAAAAGAAGGTAAGATACCATGAACTATCAGATGATCAATGTCATCGCGATGTGTTGAATTGTTCTCTACGCTTATTCAATTGATCGGTCTAAATAGAAGAATACGCATATAACTTATCAGAACACCAATGACTTGAAAATTGTTCGGTGTATAATATTGAGTAAAATATACTTCTTCATTCTTGTAATCGCTGATTACTAAAATTTCAGTTGTTCTCCAAATCCTCTGTTAATTCAAGATTTGGTCCGCTGAAGAAACAAGTTCTCCGTAGACTTTCTTCGCTTTCTTAAATCCTATTCACCATAGAGGTCATTAAATTAATTTAAATAGTTTATTAGCAAGCTAGCCAAATGACTATATACAGGAAAGTTAGAGGTTTCATAGATTATATTTTTTATGTCAAAATAAAATTATTGCAATTTATATTATATCAATATCAATAATATATATTTTTAGTGGTTCTATAATTATATTTATTTATAATTATAATTTATTCATTAATAATTATAATTTAATATATTTTAATTGCGATTAATGTATTTTAATTTAATATTTTATATCTGTATTTAGTATGTTTTATTTGAAATATAATATTTTTAATTTTTGTTGTAATTGATAGGTAGTAAATGATTATTATTTGGTGAAGTGAAATGGCATTAAAAATGGCATAAATTGAATAAGATGGCATTATGTTCTAATATCAAGTCAATTATGGTTGAGTAATTGAATAGTTTGTCACCTAAATAAATGTATACACGCTTTAAAAAATACATTTTAACTATTCGCTTAGGTAACAGTAAAATAATATAAATACTATCTGTTTAAAATATTTTAATATGTTTAGAGGTTCTTAATAAGTACTTGAAGCGGAAACATAACGCCAATACGCCAACGTTTACAAATTATTTTATTTTATAATGTTCATATATACATGAAGCAAGCGCCATTTCCTAAACGTAGAAGACAAGTTCTAATTGATGCAATAACGCATTTTTCTAAAATAAGAAGCTTAAACGATTTGTGATGCATGCACAAATGTAAATATCGAAAGTGTTAATTTTATGATAGACCTAAATATTATTGAGGAGGTGGTAATGTAATTTTCAAATGAATTTACTTCATAATTCAAAAGCCACACATTTTCTAGCAGTATAAGCAATTACATAAATTACATTTTTTTTAATTCATAGTTTTGTTGTTATTTAGAAAGTTAGATAGAAATCACCATTCTGTAGCAAAAGGGACATTTTTGTAATAACCGTAATTTGTAAAATGACTTTTTTTGTAATTATGTAAATATAATAGCAACTAAAGTGGATATAAGAATAATTGAAAAAATTCTAAAATTATTCGTTTTAAGAAAATCAAATTTGTTCAGTTAGCAATTTAATTGATTTTTAAAATAAATTATTCCTATATAAATGCTTGATTTTATCTTTGTGTTATAAAATTCGTGACCTTCAAAAAAGCCAACTGCAAAATAAGGTTAGTTTTTATCTTTCTTAAAATTTCGTTAAAGTTCTTCAGCATTAAAGATTATATAATCCATACTTGTATCAACAATGTGTGATATCAAGTAAATAACAAATAAATAAATATTTATTTTATATAATAAATAATAAATATATAAATATATATTTAATAATATATTAACTTTTACAAAAGACCTATTATATATTAATATATATTTATGTTATATATAAATATTATTTATAAATAAATATATATAAATATATATTTAATATATAAGACCTTTTATATATTTATGTTATATTCTGTAGATATTATTGTTCAGAATTTTTGATTAGGATTTATAGATAATAAAATATTTTCATTTATAATTAATTATTATAATTAACTAATTATTTATTTTTAATTATTTAAGTAAATATATAATATAAAGAAAACATTTAAATATTTTTAATTGAGAAAAGCTTATTTTTGAATGCCATTTTAAGATATTTTTATGTATAAATATCTAAATTACATTATTTTGAATAATAGATAGTTCATTGAATTATTTTTAAATAATTATATTTTGTAAAGTTTTAAATAAAGTTTAAAATAAGTATAAAGCCACTACAACATATAAATATTCAGGAAGCAATAATTTTAATTAAAAATTGTTAAAGTTTCACAAAAAAGTGTTTTTTTTTCTTGTCCTAAAGATGATGTAAAATAATGTAATTTTTTAATGTAAAAGATGACCTTATCATATTTGCATGAAAAGCAGTAAATTATAAAAGTAGTAAAATTTAAAATTTAAATTTATGAATGTATTGTACATGCCAATGCTATTTTGAAGAAATTTAATCGTATTGAATATATTGTGTGACAGACACTCTCCACAGGAAAAAATCTCTATAATCAAAAGGTTATTCAACTTGATAAACTACGACAATTCATATTTCACTAGTGACTATCGAGACCTGACATTTATTCACGTTTCACATTAACGTTGGTATAAAAGTTCGAAAAAACGAATATTTAGTTTATATTAAATATATAAAATTTAATATTTTTATTATAAATTTATTAAATTTTAATCTAATGATTGTTGGGTCATCTAATCAATTTAAAATTACGTTGTAATACGCTCCCATTATGGCTAACATATTTTTGAAAGAATATTATAACGCATTGAAATCGTCTTGTTAGTAGTCGGTTGAATTTCATTTTGTTGAGATATTTCCGGACCTCTTCGACTAACTTGTATTTTATCAACAAAAAATATTATCCGTAGCGTTCTATGTTTATCTTATTTTTAATTCAGCGACCCGACTACTGCGAATTAGTAATACAACCTCTTCTAACAGATAATCAATAAAATAGTCAAAAATATGATCATATCGTATCGAGTAGAGTACGAAATTAAAAGTAATTTAGGTATCGAGTTATCTGCATTGCCATAATACCACAGATTATTTATTATTTAATTATGAATTAAGTAATTAAATAAATAAATATTAATAAGTAATTAATTAACAAATAATTGTTACAATAATAAAATTTAATAAATAAAATTTTATCAAGTTATTCTTTACATTTTTTACAATGCTACATTGTAAAAATTGTTCATATGTTACAAATTTTTAAAGCATAAGTTATCCTCGATTTTTCTAGATGTTAATTCGCTTTTGAAAGATAAATAATAAAGCAATCTCGATCTAATATATGATATTCTTATTATTGTGGTCAAAAATAACACCAGATGACTAACAATACAAATAAAAAATAATAAAAAATAATTATTTATTAATTATTAAATTATTAATAAATTATTAATTAAACAAATAACTAGAAGATACTTTAGATGTGCTTTATTATGTTTTTATGTGCGTTGTAGACATTTCAGTAAATTAAAATTATATTAAATTAAAATTAAATATTTAAAATAAATTAATGAATTATTTATTATTTAATTATGAATTAAGTAATTAAATAAATAAATATTAATAAGTAATTAATTAACAAATAATTGTTACAATAATAAAATTTAATAAATAAAATTTTATCAAGTTATTCTTTACATTTTTTACAATGCTACATTGTAAAAATTGTTTATATGTTACAAATTTTTCGAAAATTTGTAAAGATCAATTTTTCTTCGACTTCTCTCGATTTGTTCAATTTATAATAAATTATTTAAATTATATTATATTATTAATAATCACTAATAGTTATTATTTAAATTGATGATAACTGATTATCAGCACGTGACAACTTTAATTTCAATAACATTCACGTAAATACGATAGGATTATAGCCCTACAATCTATTTATAGATGCTATGAACTCCAAAAATTTATCATTTTGCTCATAGACTCCTAAATATTTTTATGAAACCCTTAATATAGACATTCACTATTCGTGGAAATATCTTGCCTTCGCATCTTAATATATTGATATAATATATTATATTATAATAATATATCATATATTATTGTTTATAATAATATATTGTTAAGAACTTTGGATTTTACATACCGCCCAATGTAGCATTTTACAATGCTACATTGTAAAATAATAAAATAATAATAATTAAATAATTATTAATAATAATATTAATTATTATTAATAATAATTAGAAACTAAAGCTAAAATATTTGACAATAATGTCTGGGTTTCAACAAAATTACAAAGTATTTTTCTCTACATTTTTGTTACCTTAAGAGCAAATATATCAGTACCGCCAGAATCTCCATCCGATTCCAATTGAGCGCAATACACGTCAGCAAATGTGCCGGAACCACAACAGTTTAGGATTCGCCAAAATTGATCGGCTGAATGCAATTTAAAAAAATTAATTTAAAAAACATAAATGTTATTTAAATGTGCAAACATGAACTAAAATATCGTATTAAAATTAAATATAAATGTTTTAGAGAATTTAAGGATACTAATTGGACTAATATTTTACTTTTATATTTACAATAGGTTTACAGCCATAGAAGTGGCCATAATGTTGCTAAAATGCAGGTATTAGATTTTAAATCGAACATTCCGAGTGTAAATTATAGTTTGATTTATGTATCTCTAACAAGAAAATAAATCACCAAAGAAAGAGCGAGATCTAACAGTTAGAAGGTCGATAGAAAATTGTTAGAATATATTTTATATATTTTTATGATATATTTTTCCGAATTTATAATCTTCGTTGTCGATTTTCGTTGTCGATTATTTATCTTGTTGTATGTTATATTATTGTAAGTATTATATAATCACCAAGACAATTTTTTAAGCAGTTATTAGTAATTAATATATTAATAATTAATAATTAATATATTGGAATTATTAATTACAATACCTACGTTTCACATTTCGGTCCTTTTAATGTTGACTGACGGTCACTCAACTTGTCTGTTTTATTAGCATTTTAGATTTAATGAAAGACTTTTGTCTTAGATTTTGCAAATTTAATTGAAATCATTTCTGATTTCAAATTAAATCTGCGTTGATAGGGGAAGGGTCTACCTTCGATTTGAAAACTTACCAATTTTTGCAATTAATTTCTATTATCAAACTAGTCATCTATAGTTTGTTTCCTAATTTTTAGTTGATATCCATGTGAATCCATTGTTATAATTGAAATTTTGATGAATATTTTTTATCCTGCTTTGATACTATCCTATCTTTATGACCAACAGCAGTACCCTACATTTCAATATTGGCAACCGTAACAGTTATTGGCAACCGTATATTTCTAACCGTAACAGTTAGAAACCGTAATTGTTCTTGAACTGAATATTGTAACTTAAATATTTAAACTAGTTAAAGATTAATTGTTTCTAGTCAAATCTACAGTTAAATTTAAAATTGATCTAAAGTAAAGTATGAAAAAACTGCTTCTAGTCAAGATAATCTCAAATCAACAAAAAATAGAAAGTGACTTATTGAAAAACTATTAAAATTATCCCAAAATATAGTTGGCACTTGATTTTAAAACGAAGTTACTCTCTCTATTCGTAAATATAGCTGATTTTTATTTGTTGAATATCGTATTTTGAAAACTTTAAACTGTCAATCTGTTTAGAATGGGAATCTCTTCTAAAGTTTCAATCGGTGTTTTGTATTTTTTTTGTATAATGAGTTTGTCAACAGCAAACCCAATAATGAGAAGGAGAACACAGGTAATTCGATTTTATTGTAGCAACATGTAATTCATTTTAATTTAAAAATATTTTATATGTATTAATATATATTTATTATTGGAATTAAATAAATAATATAATATGAAAAATATTATATTATAATATGAATAAATATTATGTAATATTAAATAAAATGTCAAAAGAAAATTGATTTAAAAATTTGGAAGCAAAACGAAACCAAAAAACAAAAATATGTACAAATATTTATAACATGAAAAGAACGTCGAAGATAAGTAAATAATTAAAGCAAATTAAATATCAAAACAAATGTATAACAATTTGTAACGTGAAAGAAACAAAACATAAAGTAAAGAATTTAAATAAAATTAAAAATTAACATTAAAAATAAGGTTTTTTAAAGTAAAACAAAATTATTTATTAATTTTTATTTTATCGTTACTTTAAAAACCGTATCTGTAAGAGGAGTAAATAAATCGTTTTGATTTAGCAGTGCTAATAAAATAAATCATAATGCTACTTTATTGACGAAGTATTTATAACATTATAAACATAAAGTCACACTATCAGTTCACACGGAATGCATTGACGCCTGAGATATTATTGTTGTCGATAATAAGGCATGATACTTGATTGCATAGAGATACTCTTATTGTAGCTCACGACAAAGATAATAAAGTACAAATATTAATAAAATTAATTTGTAATTCAATGTGATGTTCATATACCTTTTTAAAGCATAAGTTATCCTCGATTTTTCTAGATGTTAATTCGCTTTTGAAAGATAAATAATAAAGCAATCTCGATCTAATATATGATATTCTTATTATTGTGGTCAAAAATAACACCAGATGACTAACAATACAAATAAAAAATAATAAAAAATAATTATTTATTAATTATTAAATTATTAATAAATTATTAATTAAGCAAATAACTAGAAGATACTTTAGATGTGCTTTATTATGTTTTTATGTGCGTTGTAGACATTTCAGTAAATTAAAATTATATTAAATTAAAATTAAATATTTAAAATAAATTAATGAATTATTTATTATTTAATTATGAATTAAGTAATTAAATAAATAAATATTAATAAGTAATTAATTAACAAATAATTGTTACAATAATAAAATTTAATAAATAAAATTTTATCAAGTTATTCTTTACATTTTTTACAATGCTACATTGTAAAAATTGTTTATATGTTACAAATTTTTCGAAAATTTGTAAAAATCAATTTTTCTTCGACTTCTCTCGATTTGTTTAATTTATAATAAATTATTTAAATTATTATATTATATTATTAATAATCACTAATAGTTATTATTTAAATTGATGATAACTGATTATCAGCACGTGACGACTTTAATTTCAATAACATTCACGTAAATACGATAGGATTATAGCCCTACAATCTATTTATAGATGCTATGAACTCCAAAAATTTATCATTTTGCTCATAGACTCCTAAATATTTTTATGAAACCCTTAATATAGACATTCACTATTCGTGGAAATATCTTGCCTTCGCATCTTAATATATTGATATAATATATTATATTATAATAATATATCATATATTATTGTTTATAATAATATATTGTTAAGAACTTTGGATTTTACATACCGCCCAAAATATTAGATATTTTGGGCAGTATTATATTATATATGATATTATATACCAATATATTATAGTCGTATCTTAATATATTGTTCTTTATTAAGAAAACCTTTATTTATTTAATATATTGATATTATATATTATCTAATAAATTATTGTTTATAATATATTATAAAGGGTTGAATGTGAGTATAATCAATCGAATGTGGTAATCGAATATAATCATCGAATGTTGTTTAGTGTTACTGCGGAAGCATAAAAGAAGACGAAAATTTTCGTGACGGTAAACGGTAGTTGACAATAAACTATAAATGTTACTTGTGACAGCGTTTTTGTCGAAATTTCAGGTGTTTTGCGATTTCAACAATTTTTGTAATTTGTGAGAAAATAAATACTTTTCGTTCCAATATTGCCACAAGTACATCTACTTTAATGATAATTCAAGGTATCGCATTTCATAAAATAATGGGTCTTGTCGGAGCCATAATGATTCATTCCGTGAGTTTTACGTATAAGCAAAAATTCATCAGGTATGGCAACACTACACGTGTCAAATAATTGGATCCGTTTTAAGGCTCACCAAGCTCGCCTTAGGGCGTTTTTTAATATATTCAAGTCATATCCAGCGGTCCATCTTACCCTAATAATAAGCCCAAGATATTTTACTCGAAGTGTAAGGACAATGAGTGGTTGATTATTCATAATGAAAGAAAGATATGAGATTTCTAATCTCTTAAGCTTTTTCTTTACCATGAAAAGTAACCACATGCGATTCGGAAGAGTCGACAGGAAGATTTGATGGAGTAACTAATATTTTAATCTTAGAAAAAATTGGCTGATGTTCGAGCTGTAGTATCAGAGCTGTAGTATCAGAGCTGTAGTATCATAAGCGTAAATCATAAGATGTTGATTACGTCGAAAAAGTACAAAGAGAACAATAGAGACAGAATGAAATAAGATAGGAGAAAGTGGTAAGCTATGAGGCAAAATTGTAATTGGATAGAACTGACGTGAATCAGGGTCATCTTCGTAAAATAATCGCTTAGTGTACAGCAGTATTTCCACCCTGTTAAAAATTCTCACAGGCAACCCAAGGGACCTGTGAGAAAAGATAACAAAAGAAATATATATTAATGTCAATTAATGTCAGATGAATCGCTAAACACGTATGATCCTCCATTTTTTGAGTTATTTAACATATCGAAACGTGGACGCCGCGGACGTGTGTCGATTCTTCCGTGGCAGCTTTCTTTATATAAACGTATACGCTCGCGAAAAATTGCACATTATTGTAAAGACTGAAGAATGACAAACTGTTCGAAACGTTTCTTAAATAAAAAAGGTTGCTTGTCTTTTACCGGTTTCTAAAGATAACTTTTATTATATATAGGTGAGTACGGCTGAAGAAAGATTTTTCCGAAAGGCGTATTAAACTTCGCGTTTTAAGCCTTTCTCAATAAATTTGTATTCAACGAATTTTCTTATATATATATATATATATATATATATATATATATATGAAATGCAGCTGAAAAGTCGCGAAAAGCAGCTATTACAAAAACTGGTATGCTTCACCAATAGCTGAACGGACTGAGCGACCTTTCATAACCCCATGAAAATCAGGTGTGATTAAACTCGGCCTACTTAAATGGTCGCGGTTACTGCAGTAGCTTGAAAGGCGAATCTTTTCACGATGGTAAACGGTGGTTGCCAATGAACTATAAATGTTACTCGTGAAAGCATTTTTGACGATAAAAAATTTCAGCGTCAACAGTACAACGCTCATATACTTAGTTTCCGCGACACTTTGAAGAGTGAAGAGACAGCTAATATCGGTTATTGAAAAGGTTACTGGCTGCAAAGCAAATAAAGTACTCTCAAGGGAGGGAGTACATTCATGGATAAAAAGAATTCAAGTCAAAGAATTCAAGTACAAGAAAGTGCCTAATGTTAGCCTCTACTATTGAAAATCAATTTCGGAAAAGATTATTACACCCAATGAAGAAAGAACCATATATTATTAGACTTTAATTTAACGAATCAGCATATCATAAGAATTGGCTGAATGCATTTTTTTAATGGGGGAAATCACTGAATAGGAAACAAATCGTGTTTAAATTTATCAGAGACGGGACCTACCATGTAGTGATAGCTTTGACAGGCTTTGAATGAAAAAGAGGATATATTGCCATTTTGAGGAAAACAAATTTGAATATACGGATATGTCCTTAAAAGTTTCTGGAATACTCAAAATGATTCCAGAATATGTCACAAAAGATGAACTAGGAGAATTATGCGAACAATATAAATGTTCACTAGTTAGAAGCTGCAAGGATAATGGTAATTGATATAAAGCTTGTATATTAAAAGGAGGTGGAATATATGACATTCATTGGGAGGTCCATCATTGACCTCCATCATTGGAAGATCAAGAAGTGAAATTAACATTATTCGAAAAAGATCAAGCGTTATGGAAGTTTCCACAATGCTTTAAATGTCAGCAATGGGGCACTTCTCAGCAATGTGTGTCAATGAAACTAGATGTGTTCACTGCAGGAATACATGAATAGGCGAAATGTACGGATAGAGGAAAATTCAAGTGCACCAACTGTAATGGTAATCACAAAGCATACTCACAAAGATGCAGCGTCTTTAAGGATTACATTGAGGAAATACAAGACAAGAGAATAAATTTTGATAATGAGAATCGACACAGTAAAAGTCTCGCAGACGCAATAAAAAATACCCCGATAATATCGGATTCGAACCTAGCTATCTTGCTATCTTACTAGATAAAATAAAAGTTCTAGAAGACACAGTTAAAACACAGGATTTGACAATTAAATCATTGGCGCAAAGAAATGTGACAATCGAAGAAAGTCTAAAAAATATGTCTGCAACATATAACGATGTTGAAATGGAAATGGATCAAGAACGTAATGAAACAAATAATAATAAAAAGGAATCGAAGAATAACAAGAATATTTATCAAGATGTAACAAGTGAACAATACGATAATAAAATGGTTATAAATACAAAACACACGGAAAATGATTATAGGAGATGATCAAATACAGTATGAAGAGTTAGATTAGCGGATAGAAACCGTTAATAGAGTGAATCATTGAGAGAAATGGGACACTGGAAAAAAGTTATAAGTGAAAATAGATAAATCTTTTCTTAAATGAAAGATTTAGCCAATATAAATATAACAATATGATGCTGGAATTTGGTTTCTAGTAAAAATATGGAAGCTTTAAACAACTTCAGTCCAGATACAATAATATGCTTACATGAAGTGAGAGGAGACTCATAACTAGCTTTTAAAGATGCATCGTTTTTTAATAATCACACATTATTAACGAACGGGGAAAGATACAAAAGAGGTTTGGATCTCATTTTGCACAAACAGATATATCCTAAAGTAGAATACAATATTATAGAAACATGGGGAAACAAACAAGGGACAAAAGAGATAAGCCACACTGGACCGGACTATGAGCTAGTATGAGAAAAAATAGAGACATGAACATACATGACTGCTGACACCATTATGTTCAACGGAGAATGGGCGTTAACAATATATGCTAGGAAAAATTCTGTCCTAATATTAATGATATCACTAAATTGAATAAGGAAATAGAGGACTGGTTTAAAAGTGCAGATATGGAGGGTACTCAAATTAATATAGGAAGTATATCGGAATATCTTTGGAAGTTAAGCAAAATGTTGTACAAAAAGATTCCGCTTATTCCAAATTACACAAAAACAATTTTTCACTTAAAAGAAGATGGTGGAATGCGAAATTTAATAAAAATGATAAACTAACAGAGGCATTATTGGAAGAAATTGAAATTAATAAACTACAAACCCAAAGAAATAAATTCAGCTCTTTTATACAATATTCAAAACCGTGGTGGAATTGTATAATAAACTAATACAACTCAAAGTGGAGGAAAAAAGCAAATAAATGGCTAAGTTCGGATAGCGAAGAAAACGTTATAAAAGAAATTATTTCGAAACATACAAATAACCTTTCTCGGATAAATATGACACACATTACAATAGATAAAGTTTCTAATTTTGGCATCAATATAGAAGAATTAATCAAAGCATGCCCTCTAAACCTAAACTTTCATCTAATGGCGTATGTGCACCTGCAGCCATGTTGAAACTAATCTTCGAATAAAATAGAAAAAAATAACCAAATACGTGTGTAGGGCCAGAACAAATGATTGGGAAAGCATAGGCTTGGGAAGCATCATCTGCATTCCAAAAAGAGTTGTGTGGTGGGCCCGAAAGACCTAAGACCAATCACTATTTCAAATTCGCTTCTAATGGTATACGAAAGATTTCTGGCCAGAAAATTAAGTACATTTCTGGACGAATCAAATTTCTTCGATAAATGCTGCTGTGGCTTCAGGAATCACACTAGAACAATAAGTTCAGTAAGATCAGTACATGATTTTATCAATAAAGATAAGATGGGTAAAATCATATACGCGTAAGACGTTTCATAAACGTTCGATAATGTAACACACGAAGCCATTAAGAACAGCTTGGAGGAAACAGAAGTACCTAATAATTTGAAAGAAATAATTATAGAGATTTTGGAAATAAGATCCTTTACATTACAAGACGAACCAGAATTTAAAGCTAAACAGACTAAAGGAGTTCCTTGAATGATCGCTTATATCATCGCTTTTATTTATTTTAGCGATCAATAATATTACAAAAGATCTTAATAACGATAAAGTTCTGGTGATTACTTATGCAGATGACATAACGCTATGTTTCAGAAGAGATACAAATAATGCTAGAATGCAACGAAGAATTAAACACTACATACAATTAATAAAGAGCAGATCGGCAAAATGTGGTTTGGTATTGAGTGAAATCAAATGCAAATTTCTATTTTGTAAGTGAAGGAAAGCCCCATTATCCATGAAAAGGAATCTGCATGGGATTAATGAAATGCGACGGGTGAAGATATTAGGATCGATCTTTACAACAACACTAAGCTGTAATGGATATCTAACAAAAGCCAAGAAATTATATAATAGAGGCATCAAATTTTATAGGAAATCAATAACACTAGGAACACATGGAAACATCGCCGTAAATGTCGCAAAAGCGTTCCTATGTTCTGGGCTCACATTTTATGCAAGGAATAGACCACTAGAACAACGATGGAGATTCAGTATGGCCTTGCTAATCAAAATTCAGCAAAGTAAACTAAAAGATGAAGGTTATATTCTGGGGTATGAATTAACCCGTTTATATATAGAAAAAATTAACAACTGGGATTATGAACATTATATTAAGAATAATAGAAATTGGATAAAGGAGATAAGACAAAGGAAGAAAGATAGGGAAAATATTATTGAGTTGTACTTAAAACAAGTTATAGATACTGCAGATTGCATTTTTATATTTCTTTTGGGAAAAGTTCCGAGACTTAAAGATTGCTTTGATTGGTGGAATGGAGAAAGGAAAAGATGAAACAATATAGATAATAAGGTATATACAAGCATATAAGCCAGACAATAACAAATGCACGACAAAGATACATGAATGCATCTAGTCCAGATACTTTCTTTTCAATACATTTATTTTTTGACTGGTATTTTTTAATTGGTATTCGGTTTATCACTGATTTATCGACGATATACGCATGGATTACAGATGTATTGAGCAGGTTTACCTACGAGAATATGCGAGGTCACATCACTTCTTGTCACGCGTATACTCGATATATACTGTTAACGATTACGGGCTTAATGTGACAATCGAATTAGTACCTTCGTGCCGCAATAAGACGGATATGCTCACGCGAGTCCCATAGAATTGGATTAAAATTAAATTAGACTACCCTGTCACGTGTAGGTTTTCCATGCCTGATGAATTTTTGCTTATCCGTAAAACTCACGGATTGAATCATTATGGCTCCGACAAGACCCATTATTTTATGAAATGCCGATACCTTGAATTATCAATAAAGTCGATGTACTTGTGGCAATATTGGAACGAAAAGTATTTATTTTCTCACAAATTACAAAAATTGTTGAAATCGCAAAATACCTGAAATTTCGACATACCTGAAATTTCTATGTCTAATAATAAGGCGGCCGGCCCTGACCAACTTTGTGTTGAACAAATTAAAGATTACTTTTATTTATTATCGAGTTATTGGCTACATTTATTCAATTGTGTCCTATACAGTTATCAAATGCCGGTGTCATGGAAGCAAGCTGTAATAAAAATCCTGTATAAGGGTAAAGGGGATATAAGTGAAACTAACTATTACCGTGGAATTGCCCTGCTAAATCATACCTATAAAGTTTTGTCCACTCTTATAACCAATCGATTATCGAAACACCGTGATTATCTGTTGCCGCCAGAACAATTTGGTTTCCGACCTCACCGATCAACGGTGGATGCAATCAAGGTAGTTCGTGAACAAGTGTTATTACAATTCGAACGCAAGAGTCATTTATATGCTATCTTTGTTGACTTTAAAAAAGCCTTTGATTCGGTTAATCGAGAAATACTCACCCGTAAATTGTCGATGGATTTCCGGATATCTGGTCGTATGCTGAAACTCTTAGGCAATATCCTCTATGCCAATTCATTAAATGTCTTCGACATACTTACTTCATCAGTTACAATAATTGATAGCTGCGGTGTGATGCAGGGAGATCTGCTCAGCCCTATCCTTTTCTCTGTTTATATCTATGATTTGCCGTCTCATCTGAGAAACGAATGTCGAACTTCAAGTTCTGTTCTTTACGCTAATGACTTAGTTATTCTAACGAAAGATCTGGAATCGGCTCAAAACGTAACCACTGCTCTAGCTAACTACTGTTTAAATAATCTAATTGACGTAAATATCGATAAAACAAAGGTAGTAAAGTTTCGTAAAGGTGGCAGATTGTGCTCGCACGACGAGATTGGTTTAAACAGCAGGAAGGTAGAGTTCAGTAATCAATACACGTACTTGGAGATGCTATTGACAAGTAGGTGGTCTTTTAAGTTTCATATCGAAAAGAAATGTGCGAAAATCGTCATAGCCACTTCGCGAGTTAAATGTTTAGGTAAGCTTTCCTTTGGTGGTGCTCTTCAGTATTTTCATGTCATGCTTCTACCGATTTTGTCGTACGCGCTTTCAGCAATCTGGACAGACCTCACGACGGCTAATTTTGCGCAGATCGACAAATGTAAAGGCAGATTCATTAAGCGTGTTGTAGGCGTCTCTCCAAAGTGCTCGACGACTGCGGTTTATGTTTTATCTAAAGTCGAGTTATGTACGGAGTATTTACGAAATATGATCGGAGCACAAGATACGGTACATTATATTCAAAATAAAAAAGCCTTTACAGATAAGGTTAGCAAGCTATATCATCAACTGTACACTTCATCAGCTAATACGCAAACGAGTTGGCAGTATCCGTGTGCTTCTAAACGCACCTCGTCTGGAAGGTTTCTTTACACGGATATCACGACAAGTTTTGTCGCACTCGCATACCCGTCGATAAACGTGGAGTTTCGTGTTTTTTTCTGTGGTGATAGATGTGAGTCTTTATCCCACGTATTTGAGTGCCCGGTGTTAGCGCAAAAATCTTTGAAGGAGATCGATAGGTTAAGTTTACGGCTAACTTGATAAACCTGCTAAATTTCTTTTGCCTGTTGGGAACTAGTGGTGGACTACCAAATATTGATATTATCTCAAATGAAGTCGTTGCACAATGTTTTATTTAATTTCTTTCATTTGGCCAAGTCGAGAGACGCAGTGCCCTAATAAATTTCCTCTACATTATAAACAATAATATATTATATATTATTATAATATAATATATTTTATCAATATATTAAGATGCGAAGGCAAGATATTTCCACGAATAGTGAATGTCTATATTAAGGGTTTCATAAAAACATTTAGGAGTCTATGAGCAAAATGATAAATTTTTGGAGTTCATAGCATCTCTAAATAAATTGTAGGGCTATAATCCTATCGTATTTCCGTGAATTTATTATATAATCTATTTAAAATAAACTAATTAGATTAACGAAAAATACAATTTGTCGTTTAGATTAGCAAGAATATGCAGTTATTCACCGGCTTACCAAATTCCTTTACAGGTGGAGATCTTATATATGATGAGATGGTATATCCAATGAATTTATTTAACGAGCATCCTAGGCAAATAAATGACAAATTCAAACCTTCGCAAATACAACGTCAATCATGGTTCGAATTTGGAGAATAGATGCCTTCTGGCTGAATACATTACGATGCGTATTTCAACTTTTAATCAAAAATGTATCATGAGTATTCCATGTCTTTAAAGTGTCTGTTTGTAGTGTGTAACAACATTTTATTTTGTACTGATCACACATTATTATTTCGTATTTATCAAAATTGTATTTTGAATCGTATCTTCATAATTATCTGTGTTCATAATTGTTCCTTTATACTATACACTGTATCCACAATTGCGGTGAATATAATTTGTAAATTAATAAAACAGAATGCATTTATAGAGAACACGTACTTAAATGTTATTAACAATCAGTAAAGGCAATACAAATTAAAGATTTTTTCAAAATTAAACGAAAATTACAATATAATTTATTGTATAATTTACAATACGACTAATACAATACAATTCAGATTTTTTAATTTATAGGAGCCAAGGAAATAAATCAAGAATATTTCAATGGCAACTGCCATCATTATTAAGAAACATCGTTAAATCTTTGTACATTAAATGGATAAATCAAGTCAGGTAACTAAGTCTACGTATATTAAATTATTTATAAATTAAACATAATGATAAATAAAAATAAAATAATTAAACAATAAATAATAATAAATAATTATAAATAATTTAATAATTTTATATAAAATTTCTTATAATTTATATGAAAGTAACCTAGTAACTATTGTAGCCTATAATAGATTATTGTAATAATCTATAATAATTAATAATCTATAAAAATCTATAAAAATAGTATAATTATTTAATAGAGTATTGTAATAATCTATTAAATAATTTAAATGATTTTGACATATTATGACAATTCCTAAAATTTAATTATTTAATGTATTATATTTAATATTATATGATATGCATGAATGCTCATCCATAGACCGCGTCAAGAGACGCGGTCTATCCGTCTCTCCCATGACATTACTCGATTAATCCCAAAGCATATTTACACACACTTCACTCCGTACATAACCCCTCCCCACGCCTCTTCATCTCAAGGTCTTCTAACCCTAGTTAAATGCTCTTTAAGGTCTTCCCCTGTTAAACTATTCTTGTCCAGCCCTGTATTCTTAGCTATATCGCTATGTAAAAACGGTAAACGCGTCAGCATAGCCAATATCTATATCCGGCCAGGAGAAACTCACAAAAATCATGACCTCCTGGATCGTATATTGGGTAGTGGTTATGATGTGATACTTGGTGACTTCAACGACATAACTGGTCGTTGGATTAATGCAACAATCCGCAGGAACAGGAACGACTATCTTATTCACAAACCACCTTCCCCCACCTTTCATTGCTCAACAACTAATTATCTCCTCGATATATTACTGATACATAAGATGTGGTTGTTAAAACCCATCTGTACTGAGCAGTCGCGCCAAAAGCTTTTACCTCACATGAACTAATTCGTTGGCGGTTAGAGAAGATACGTTGCTTAGAAGAAGGTTTCACTTTGATCCCATCAGAGAGGCTTTCTTTCAGGCAGCTATTCAACTCTTCTTCAAAATTGGTAATGAGAGTATGACCGAATTTAATTCCTACCTCTCATCGCAAGCTACTGCGTTGTTTTCTACTAACTATATAGGTCGCATTTACAATCCCACTCCAACAAAACTCAAGGTCCTGGCTAAAGTGCTGCACCTCCCCAATATATCTGTGTCTGCCAGACAGTGAAAACTAGAGCTCTAGATATAGGTTCTGGCTGAGCAGGGATAGCGCGTGCTTTACTCACCTTAAACCTTCTCAGTCTTCCTTTTGAAATATATTCAAGAAAGAGAAGTTTGTCTGCTGGAAAGAAAGGGCTGTGGCTTGGATTGGGAGCATTAGCCTTGACAGAGTTTTGGAAGAGTCACCATCCCTACATATCTATCGAGCCACTCAATCTCCCCAACAAATTCTGTCTTGGGTGGCTTTGGGAGTAGGGACTTATCTGTTACAGATATCTTTAACTCTTAGGGTCCACTTCCGGGCATCTCTAATTTCTTCGCTCCACTATCTTCTCGGGTCTGTGAGCTATTGGCAACCGATTAAAGAAGAGAAGTGGTCATCACATTGCTTTTAGCATGTTTTTCCGATGTAGCCGGCATCAACATTAGATGTAGAATTTTTTACCAAAACGTAATCCGGTGTCATGTTCTAAAGACCTGCGGCCTATTTCGATTCAGAACTCCCTCATCTCCTTCTAAGAAAAATCAAATGCGCGTAGATTCCGCGATCATTTAATTAGACGTAATTTAATCTCACCAAGTTTTCATGAGTTTGTCAAAGGTCGCTCGGTCCATTCAGCAATTGGTGAAGTGCATTATTTTTGTCAGAATAACAATCATCAACTTGATGTGTCTGTTTTCCTTGATTTTTCTGCTGCATTTGACCCAACTTCCATTTCTTCGTTATCTCTTATCTCAGGTCCCTCGAGTTGCCTGCGAGAATTGTTAATATAGTGGAGATATTGATGTAAACCAAGCGGTTCTACTATGAAGACGACCCTGATGCACGCCAGTTCAACCCTATTACGGGTGTGCCCCAAGGCTCACCAGTTTCTCCAATCTTATGTCTTGCTGCCTCTATTGTACTCTTCAAAAAAATTCAAACGCGATCAACATATAGTGGTATACGCTGATGATTCCACAGCCTTGTTCTATGGACGCAGGTGCAAAGATGTAGTCACGGACATCAGCCGTTTTTAAAGATTAAAAGACCAGTTAACAATGTTCAATCTTATTTTAAACTCCTCAAAATCACAGGTGGTCGTCTTTCATTGAGCCTATACCACCTAGAAAAAAATTAAAGAGATTAGCACTCTCAGCTTTTTCCTCCATATTTGCAAATCAACCACTCCCTACCTTTACAATTGAGTAAAATATCTGGGTTCGCCGTTACGGTGAACTGGTTAGCGAAAGCTGACTTATATAGACTTATACGTATCCTGAAGAAAGCTAGGTTGGCCCTAAAACGGGCTCGGCATCTGTCGTTGAATGGGAAAACCCAAGTGCGCCTCTGGGGTACTTGGGCTATCTCAGGATTAGTCTTCTTTTCGAGAAAACGTCCCCCGGAGCAAGGACTAAGATTTCTAAAGCTCCTCATCTCGCAATTACCGAGCATAGTCCGCATTGATTGGACTCTTCGAGGAGAATGAGAGACCCCGTATGGTTTAGTCGGAGAGCGGCGTGTTTGATCGGTAAGAGGGCTCAGATCCCTCTGTAACTGAGGCCTTAGAAATTTATTGGAAGGCTGGATAATTTTTTTTGTAGATTTCTTGTACTGTTTTGTTTTTTAGCTGTTTTTCTTTTTAGTTATTATCGGTTATTTAGTTGTTTCAGAAAATTTTTATTATTAGTTATGAAAGTGCAAAAACATCATCGAGTTATGAGTTAACGTAACAAGTGCGGAGCTCAAACAATTCAACGAAATTTGCTTTTTCCAGCGAAGATTTCAGCGAATCAAAAAATTTTCTTGTTCTACAACAACCTCTTGAATACAATGGATGCCACAACTAAGAAACATGTTATTGGTAATTTGTCTATATCGTCAGAGCTTCCATCCGTCAAGAAGCTCTCGAATTTGATAGGAATAAGCATTTCTACCTCGACTAAAGTTGGTAGAATACTTTAGAAAACTGCTCAAACCCTTCATGATCACGTTTTCCGGAAGGGTTATATATAATTAAGCCAGGGTATACCCATGGAAATACAGAATTTTATGTCAATCAACAAAGCTTTCAACAAATCTTTGGGACATCTGGGCTTTGCCGTGCTTAAAGCCATCACGGCAACCCTCAACATTAACAATATTGAAGCTTCTTTGGAAGAAAACGATATAAGGGATTTAGAACAATCATATCATCTTATTAATATACGATTCATAAAACTTAAAAACGGTTCTCCCTTACCAATCGCTTTCGCAACTACAACATTTTAAAACGCATTAATACTGTCTAAAAAGGATTATAACCCATTCTTGGGATCTAATTTGACTTTTAATCATATCTCGTCGGATGATACGACCTACCCTCACTGGCAGATTCGTCATCGGTGGGGGTACTGGGATTGACGTACTCTCGGGAACTGCAATGCCCAATATGCCTTGAAAATGAACATCAGCAACTATGTCAGGTATCAGGATAAATACCTCATTTGTGCAAATTACGGGACGAACTACCCCCCGTATTCCAAAAAATGCAAGGCTGTCAAGGATTACATACAAAGACACGGTACGAAATCTGCTGCTAGAGTTACCTCCTTTTTCAGCACGGCCAATTCAAATATAAATGATGAAACATCTAGCAATGATCTTCTCAACCTCGTCATGAGAAAACTTGAAGAACATAAAGCTCAAATCGATCTACAAATCGCTGAACAAGCCAAATCTGCTGCAAAGTTTAGCCATTCAATTAACGTCTACAAAGAATACTCCACCGTGTCATCAAACATTTTCTAAAAACAGCCAGCGGCTACCAATCCTAAAGTTGGTCTAAAAATATTTAAAAAATGGAAGTGGATCCAAATCTACTTTGTTGGAAGCTCATAATGATATGGGAAATGATGATATTCTTACCAGCCGGGTGGAAAAGGTACGCTCACGCTAGGTTCCGACTGTAGAAGGAGAAACATTTCCACTAATGCCTCGGACTAGTGAGGCCGATTCCCCACTCTTAAATCAACATAATGGATATAAGTTCATATCCTTTTCTACTTAACATCCTTTAGTGGAATTCAGGAGGTGTTTCTGTTCTTAATATTTTATCTGTATATCGATGTTGATGTAATAATCCTTCAGGAATCTAAATCAGTCCGGTCTCCCAGGACTTTACTAGACTTTTACCAATACATATATCCGCCCACTATACTCCGTGTATAACCCCGCTTCATTCCTATTCATCTCAATGTCTTGTAACCTTAGTCAAGAGCCCTTTAAGATCAATCCTCCTATTTGACTACTCTTGTCCAGCAATATCATGTTGAGCTATAACACTTTGTAAGAACGGTAAACGCGTCAACATAGCTAATATCTATATTTTGACCTTTTTGATCGTATTTTAGGTAGCAGTTATGGCATGATTCTTAGTGACTTCAACGACATAACTGGCCGTTGGGTTAAATCAGCACTGTGTAGAGCCATAGACGATTATCTTATCCACAAGCCGTCATCCCCGACCTTTCATTGCTCAACAACTAATTCTCTCCTCGACGATCTTATTATACATGAGAGGCTGCTTAAGCCACTTCTCATTTGAGCAGTCACGCCGACAACTGACCACCTTGCATCACCTACTCCGTTGTCGGTTGGAGGAAGATGCAATGCTGATAAAAAAATTCCACTTTGATCCATTCAGAGTGGCTCTCTTTCAAGCGGCTATCAGACTCTTCCCTGTTGTAAGTCGTGAGAGTTAGATCCGATTCAATTCCTATCTCTCTTCGCAAGCTACCGGGATACTTTCGACTACCTACAAAGGTTGAATTTTCAATCCCACTCAGACAAAACTTAAGGTCCTAGCAAAAATGTTATACATCCCCAATCTTTGTTTCCATAGACAAGCTCTCTCGAAAGAATATTAAAGCTCCAGTATAGATTCCAACTCAGCAGGGATAGGGCTAGAATTGCTCGCCGTAATCCATCTCAGGTTTCCTTCTGAAAGATCTTCAAGAAGGAGAAGTTTGTCAGCTGGAAGTAGAAGCGTTGGGCTGGATTAGTATCATCGGTTTGAATGTTACTCCAAACCGATGTTATGAAAGAGTTACTATTCATCACAATTATGGAGCCATTCTATCTTAACCAATCCGTACCTGGAGCGGATTCATGAGTAGGAATCTTTCGGTTACTGATATATTTAACTATGGGGTCCGCTTCTAAGAATCTTCAAATCCAATTCGCCACTCTCCTTACGAGTCTGTCAGCTTTGACATGCACTCAAAGAAGGGTGGTTGCCATCACTATGCCTTTAGCCTCACCATCCGATATTTCCGGCACTAACATTAGCCGTCGTTTATTTTACAAAAAAAACTGGTTTCTGCGGCCCATTATAATCCAAAATTCCCTCATCTCCATTTACGAATAAGCGCTTGCGCGTGAATCCGCGATCATTTTAGTAAGCGAAATTTAATCCCACTAGTTTTTCATGGATTTGCAGAAGATCGCTCGGTACATTCGATAATATGTTAAGTGTAGCTGTTTTGGCAAGAAAACTCTCATCAGCTTGCTGTGGCTGTTGTTCTTGAATTTTCCGCTGCATTTGAATGTATCTCAATTCTCTTTGTTATATTCTCTCTCAGGTCCCTCGGGCTGCCTTACAAATTGTTAATAGGGTGGATATGTTAATAGATTTTTTTACTAGAATGACCCTTATTCTCGTCAGTTCTACCCAATAATAAGTTTCCTCAAGGATCCCCTCTTTCTCCAATCTTATTTATTTCTGCTTCCATTTTTATGTTTCAACATTTTCAACGTGATCAACATAGTGGTATATGCTGATGATACGACACCCTTGTTTACAGGATGCAGGTAAAGCTATGTAGTCTCTGACATTAGCCGTTTCTTTTTAAGATTAAAAGATCAGTTATCATCATCCAATCTTCAAAAAGGGGTGTAGTTACTAGAATATATTTGATAACTTTTTATGTAAAATTAGGAGGTTTACTTTTCATTAGGGATTTTTTACCCAAAACGCTTATTTTTGAGTTATTCAAAAATTTATTTTTGAGTTAAAAGTTCGAATTTAGCTACGGGATGGTAAATTTCCGAGTTAAGGAATTATAGCATAATAGGTTTACAAGCCATAATATGTATTACGTATCTTCAAGGCTAGTCACGAAAAATAATTTTTAATTTATTAATTAGAATTTCTTAACTTAGAAATCATCCTTATTCGGTCTGTGAATGTTGTCAATGTCTTTGATGATTTTGTTAGCTTAAATTGTAAATCCACGATGAGTAATTGTAGTGGAAATAATGCTTTTAATAGATCGGTTAGTAAATTGAAGGATTATCTTGATCTGTAAAGTATTATCGTCTCTAAGGTTGGCAAAGAAAATAAATTGATCGTATTAAATATGGAATATTTATGATATGCGTAGATCTTATCAAGATATGATATAATTTAGATTTATAAAAACTAAAAATAAAAAATAAATATTTACGAATTAATAAATAATAAAATATGAGTTGATTAATCGATAATATATAATCTATCAGAATAAAAATTAGAGGTCATCAGAATGAACTAATATGCTATTAGGTGTCGGACCCTATTCCTGAACACAAAATAGCGGCAGAATAAACAGATGATAATGATGCAATTACTTTGATGTGATTATCTGGAGTAATTTCTTATCAGTTCCTCCATTAGGAGGAACTGATAAGAAATTTATAATCTAATTATATTTATAATACCATAATATCTATTTCGTTGCATTATATTTACATTTCGTTACAAATAAGTGGAAAATCGTGCATTTATATTAATCAAATCAGCTAACTGAGTCTACGTATTTAATATAATTATCAAATAATGCTAAAAATATTAAAATAATGTTAAATCAAAATTTAATAATTAAATAATAAAATTAATAATTGTTTTTAGATTTTCTATAATTTAAATCAAGTTAAAATAAAAAATAAAATTTAAAATAAACGTCATTTTTATGAATTGACTAATAAATAACAGACGAAGTATCAGAATAAGGATTATAGGTCATCAGGAGGAACTGTTATGTAATCAGGTTTCGGCCCCTAATTACTCAACCTATAATAGACGATAAATCAGAATAAGAATTAGAAACACCACTTAACAATATACAACTTCAAGCGATTGTGATATTATTCTTTTAAAGATACAATCGTGACAATTACAATAAATTTTATTAAAATGTTAATTATTATTTTTTCGTTATTTATTTTATATGGCTTTGTGTTTTTTTAGTTTTTGTTCTTTATTTATTTAAATATGTCAGGTATAGATAAGCATTGCCCTTATAAAAATCATTTTTACAGTTTTCTAATTTAATAATTTTTCATCGTAAAATACCGATATTTTATTGTTGTCTAATCAACCTAAATATGTCGATGCTTTAACTCATCAAAGTGTAGGTAAGTATTATTTGTTTAAGAATAAGCATTTTTCTCATGAATTGTCGTTTTTCTAAAACCAAATAAGAGAGAATTAGACAATTCGAAAACTAATGTTTGCATAAATGCGTTCTATTTCAAGATGAAATATAGAAAGCGTGCATATATTGTATTCCTAAAGGCATGAAAAGATTGCGTAAAAATTTATTGTTTATCATTTACCAGAAAATAAAAATCATTTGAAACTTTTGATAAGATAGAGAAGTGAAGATCTGCTGTAAGAAATTCGGTAAATGAAAACTTATTAATTATTATTAATTAATCATTTAATCATTTAATTTTTAAAAATTAAGATAATTGTTTATTAAGTTTGCTAACTTTTGTAAGATAGACAATGAAACTTGAAAATCGATAGAGATTTGCATTATTTATTAATTTTATAATATTTATTTATAAATTAATAAAATATTAATATTAATTTTATTAAATAATCAATAAAATAAAAATAAATAAAACTTATTGTAAAATTAAATACATTATTTATAGTTAAAATTAAATAGTTAAAATATCAGTTAAATTAATTAGATTAATTTAATAAATTTATAGCTAAATAATTGACTTAATTACATAATTAGTTAAATTCAATTAATTAACTAATTAGTAATATTTAAGTAATGTTGATTGATGTTATCAAATATTAACAAATATTATCAAATATAAAGCATCAGATGTTATTATATGTTTTTGCAAACGGTTTTTAATAATTCCTAATGGTGAAAGAAAACCATCTATTTGAAAAAGCTCTAAGGTTAATAGATTATGGTTAAACCATAACCTATTCTGTTGGATACGATTTTACGTAAATTAGAAAATATAGTTTTGTAACGAATCAATATATTTTTATTTGAATAAACCAAATCATAGACTGATATTTTCTAATACAATTTTGAATGTAATTTGCAATTATTCCAATTTTTCTCCTCAAATATGAAATGTTATCACAATATTTGGTTTCGTCACTGTGTGATTTGATGGAGACAATCCGCCTCAACATAGTGTCAGCATATGAACCAAGACCACCTGAAGTGGATACAATGAATAAAATAAAAGTAGCCTTTTCGATAGTGACGACCCGTTCCAATTTAGCTTTCTTTCTATTTTGATTGTACTCGAAGGCTTGTTGAGGGATCAAAAAAGCGTAAGACTGTGCATGTAAGTTGAAATATTATATGACAAAATAGTTATATTATATATTTATATTATATGACATGATAATAAAGATTTTTTTAATAAAATTATATGACATGTAACGATACTTTTACAATAAAATGCATACAAATTTTGTCAATAAAATGCAAATATAGTGAATGATTACTTGGAGACTTCTTAGACATTAACTTATACATTTAGAATTTAAAGTAATCAATCAAATCAGATAACTGAGTCTACGTCTTTTATAAATTAAAAATTAAAAATAAGTAATTATAAATTATAAATAATTATATAAGATTTTCTACAATTAAAATAAAAGTCATTTTTTATGAATTGACTAATAAATAACAAACGATGTATCAGAATAAGGAATATATGTCATCAGGAGGAACTGCTATATTATCAGGATTCGCCCCCCCCCTATTCCTCGAACCAACATAGCAGGGGGTATAATACGTGGTAATGATGTATTTTCTCTGATGAAATTTGATTATCTAGTGTACCGTATTCTAAGACAAAGCATATTGATTATCATCAATCCATATTTTTTCGCTTAATAGTTTAGAGATTGCAAATTGAATATTTTGATAATATTTTGTTGGTGTATAATTGTGTATAATTCATCAAACTTAAAATTAAGAATTAGCATGAAAATTAACAGCAAAATAATAGTCGTACCGGGGAAATTACCGTGGATAAAGTCCACATTTCAATAATAACTTGTCAGTAGAACAAATCAGATCAGCTAACTGAGTCTACATACTTTATATCATATATAAATAAAGATAAATAATAAATAATTATATAAGATTTATCAATTTATATTTATATCCATTTAAATTTAAAATTGTAATTTAAAAACCAATTTTTTTGAATCGAATAATAAATAACAGACGATGTATCAGAATAAGGATTATAGATTATCAGGAGACATCACCACAAAATTTATTAAATTACACGATTTAATGATAGAATAATTAAAATCCTTAAATATTTCTTTTGATTTAATAAACGATCGATCTTTCTAGAAAACTATTTGCAGTTGAGTTGTGCCAAAGAGGAAAACTTGAATTTTAAAGAGATTCTTTACGTTTTGAATGCATTTTTGTATAATGATTTGAACTTTTAATTGTGCGTTACAGCACAATATATTATGCTATAAATAAAGTCACTCTTTACACATTGAGTAGATATTTTTGAAGTAAGTTGCTTAAACTGACTTATATTAAAAAATGACTTGGAAATAAATTTTTGGATTGTTACTAACTTTTATTCTAATCCATTTAACTTAATAAATTCTAAATGCTCTTATTAATACATAAAAAATCATTTAAATATCATAACATCAAATGGTAAATATTAATATATAATCTACATATGACATTAAAATCCAAAAGAAACTATTTATCGTTACGCCAGTAGTTAGTGTTAAGTGCTAGCAGACTAAATTTCTAAGATACTTTATGATAGTATGTTGTACCGTAAATGCAATTTCTTTATATAAAAAAACTATTAGTTAAAGTGGATGTGCATATGATCAACGATGTATGCTGAAAAACATGATACAATTTGGAAGCATCTCTATTTAAGCAGAAACTGAAATATTCCCGTCACTCAAGTACATCGGATATTTTAAGTTGATATAACTGTGCAATCAAAATTTTGACGGCTATTTTATTTTACACGTTACTTCAATCCTATCAATAAGCCATTAGCATTACGCGACATTTCAGTATTGGTGGACCTCATCAGCTACTGATCCAATACCTACATTTCACGTTTCGGTTATTCTAATGTCAGATGACGATCACTCGACTCGTCTGCTTTTATTGGCAATTAGATTGAGTGAAAGACTTTCGTCTTACATTTCGGATAAAAAATGTGCACAAGTATTAACGTCGGAAGAACAAAGAACTGCCTAAAATCTAGTTTTCCAGCACGAATGAATACGAATTTGGAAGAAAAAGACGATATTAAGGTATTTACTTAGTCTAAACCAACGACAACACAGGTTAGTGACGTTTCTTTGATTAACAGTGATGGGGAGGTACTTCGTCCTATCCCAAAACTCAAAAATTTGATAGTAATAAAGCTTAAGAAGCCTATGGAAACGCATCTTTTATTTAATGTCTTCCTTAGGCCTTTCTGTAAAAAATTGACTAACAGGATTATTTTCAATTCAGTCAAACTGTACGAGACAGAGCTCAAGATCTTATTTGTCTCTGCTGATCTGGTAAAGGACTATATAGATCACTTTGAATCAGCCTTATCTGAATATGGTGCAATTTTTTCTAAACCCATTCTTGGCACTTTAAAAATATCGAATTTATCCTGTCACCTTGATGATACTGATATTAAACTACTAGAAAAATTCTTCAAGGTTTCTAACTTCCGATCTATTATCCTCACTGAAGCCGGTATCACAAATGGGGACACTGGGCCTCCAGCTGCAGTAATACACCTACGTGAAGAGCGTGTGGTTCGTCCCACTATGCGGCTCTACAGACTGATCTTCGTTGTTAGGCCCCTCCATCATGCTCCAATTGTGTAGGGGGGCGCCATCCTGCCTGGAGCAGGAAATGTGCTCAATTCAAACAATACTATGGCAAATTCCACAAGTCCGGTGCGGTGCTTAGGCCTGCAAATTTTTCGAGTGCTGCCTCCCTACGCACGGGGAATGTTGACATAATGCGTGCGATGGATGCAAGAGTGGAAGCGGTTTATAAGAAAATAGAAAACCTAATTTCAACGGTTGTTTCTGCATTCTGCACAAATCCTTCGATTCCTTCTGCCACGATTTTGTCATCTTAAAAAGAGGGCTTCGGCCCATACTGTCCCCCCGCTCAAGATCGGTAAAATGCTGAGTGGTAAATAGCATAGGGGGAATGAAGACGCTGCCAAGGGGCAAGTACCGACCCCGGGTGGGGCTATTGGCGGGAAGGGTGACCTTCCTTCATCTAGCTCTGCCTAGGTAGGCAATCCCCCATCCAACTAATCCATCACAATGCAGAGTACTCGTGAGCCTTTTTAACTGAAGGTCCTTCAGTAGAATTCGGGAGGTGCTTCTGCTCTTAGACTTTTATCTGGTAGCGATGCGGATGCTATAGTCCTTTTGGAGACGCGGTCTATCCGTCTTTCCCAGGACATTACTCGATTTATCCCAAAGCATATCTGTTCCCACTATACTCCGTACATAACCCCACCTCACTTCTCTTCATCTCAAGGACTCTTGACCTTAGTTAAGTGCTCCTTAAGGTCCTCCCTCCTATTAAACTACTCATGTCCAGCCCTTTCTTGTTTAGTAGTTTCACTCAGTAAGAACGGTAAACGCATAAGTCTAGCCAATGTCTACATCCGTCCAGGAGAAATTCACAAGAACCGTGACCTCCTGGATAGTATTATTGACAGCGATTATGACATGATACTTGGGGATTTCAACGACAGAACTGGTCGTTGGATCAATGCAGCACTTCGCAGAGCTAGGAACGGTTATCTTATTCACAAACCCCCGTCACCTACCTTTCATTGCACATCAACAAATTCTATCCTCGACATTTTACTGCTTCACTCGAGGTGGTTGTTAAAACCCTTCTGCACTGAGCAGTCGCGCCAGCAATTGTCCACCTCTCACGACTTCATTCGTTGGAGGATTGAGGAAGATATGTTGCTTCGAAGGAGGTTTAACTTTGATCCGATCAGAGTGGCCCTCTTTCAAGCGGCTATCCAACTCTTTCCCAGAATAGGAAATGAGAGTTTGACCGAATTTAATACCTACCTCTTTTCGCAAGCTACCGCGATTTTATCAACTACCTATAAAGGTCGTATATACAATCCTACTCCGACGAAACTCAAGGTCCTAGCGAAATTGCTTAACCTCCCTAATCTCTCTGTTTCCGCCAGACAGGCTCTCTCGAATGAATACTGGAGCACTAGATATAGGTTCCAGCTGAGTAAGGATAGGACGAGTATTGCTCGCCTTAGTCCTTCTCAGTCTTCCTTTTGGAAGATTTTCAAGAAGGAGAAGTTTGTTTGCTGGAAGGATAGACCATTGGGTTGGATAGGGAATGTTGGCCTTGATAAAGTTTTAGAGGAGTCATTAGCCCTACACAACTATGGAGCCACTCTATCACCTCAACCAATCCCGCCTTGGTGTAACTTCAGGAGTAGGGATCTATCTGTTACGGATATCCTTAACTCCTGGGGTCCACTCCCGGGCATCTCCAAATCCGTCGTTCCACTTTCTTCTCGGGTCTGTCAGCTTTTGACAGCTGATCAGAGAAGAGAGGTGGCCGTCACCATGCTTTTAGCCTCCCCATCCGATGTAGCAGGCATCAATATTAGTAAGCGTGTTTTTCTTCCTAAGAAAAAATCCTGCTCATGCCCTAAAGATCTGCGACCCATTTTGATTCAAAATGCCCTCGTGTCGATTTACGAAAAAGCGCTTGCGCGTAAAATCCGCGACCATTTAAGTAGGCGTAATTTGATCCCTCCAGGTTTTCATGGGTTCGTCAAAGGTCGCTCGGTCCATTCAGCAGTTGGTGAGGTGGAGCAGTTTTGTCGGGATAATAGCCATCGTCTAGTTGTGGCTGTTTTCCTTGACTTTTCTGCTGCATTTGACCGCATCTCCATTTCCTTTGTGATCTCTTCTTTCAGGTCCCTCGGGTTGCCTGTGGGAATTGTGAACAGAGTGAAGATCCTGCTGTATACCAAGCGATTTTACAATGAAGACGACCCTGATGTGCGCCAGTTCTACCCTATTACGGGTGTACCTCAAAGATCCCCACTTTCTCCCATCTTATATCCTTGCTGCCTCCATTAATCTAATTCAAAATTTTTAAACGCGAACAACGTCTTGTGGTGTACGCTGATGACACCACAGCCCTGTTCACTGGACACAGGTGTAAAGACGTAGTCTCTGACATCAGCCGTTGCTTTGAAAGATTAAAAGACCATTTACCAATATCCAATCTTATGATATCTCCGCCAAATCGCAGGCGGTTGTCTTTCATGGCACCCATGCAACTAAGAAAAAACTTAAGAGATTAGCACCCTCTACACTCTCCTCCATATTGACTAAACAGCCCCTCCCTAACTTTACGAGTCGAGTAAAATACATGGGTTCACCGTTACGGTGAACTGGTCGGCGAAAGCTGACCTGGAAAGACTTAAACGTATCCTGAAAGCTAGGTGGGCCTGAAACAGGCTCAGCATCTGTCATTGAAAGGGAAAATCCAGGTGCGCCCCTTGTGGTACCTGGGCTATCTCGGGATTAGTCTTCTTTTCAAGAGAACATCTACCTGAGTAAAGGCTAATGTTTCTTAAGCTCCTGGTCTCTCGTTTACCTAGCATAGTCCGCGCCGATTGGATTCTTCAGGGGGGGGTCAAAGACCCCGGGTGGTTCAGTCGGAAGGTGGCGTGTTGGATCGGTTGGGGAGCTTAAATCCCCCTGGATTTGAGGCCGTAAACATGAAAGAAGAATTACACATGCAGTCTTATTGAATTCCTTTGATTTTCTTGTAACATACCTGACATTTATTTATTCTTTCACCATGTATTATTTGTTACTAAGAAAATCTTTATTATAATTGTTTTACATTTTGCAAATTTATTTGAAATCATTCCTGATTTCAAATTAAATTAGCATTGGTAGAGGAAGGTTTTACCTTCAATTTGAAAACTTACCTATTTTTGGTAAATAAAAATAGGTAATAGTTTTTCAATGGTTACCTATTTTTGCTAAAATCACGAATGATTATAGCAAAAATCATTGAAATTATGTTGGCTTATAAATAGGATTAAAGCAGCGTGCAGAATAAAATAATCATCAAAATTTCAATGATAAAAATGACTGTACAGGTTTCGGTTCTTTTTAATATTGGCTGACGATCACTCGACTCGTCTGCTTTATTGGCATTTGGATTTAATAAAAGACTATTACATGTTGCAAGTTTAATTGAAATCATTTCTGATTTTAAATTAAATCTGTGTTAGTAGGGAAAGGTGCCACCTTCAATTTGAAGAACTACCTATTTTTAGATTAATTAATAATTACTATTATCAAACTGTCATCTATAGTTTGTTTCCTAATTTTAAGTTAATTAAATTGTGGAGTCATTGGTACAATTTAATGTTTTTGACACTGCACGCTGCTTTAATCATATCTATAAGCCAACATCAGTACGCTACATTTCAGTACTTGTAGACCTCATCAGCTACTGATCCAATATTTACGTTTCACGTTTTGATCCTTTTAATTTTGGATGACTATCACTCGACTCGTCTGCTTTCATTTTCAATTAGATTTAATAAAATACGTTCGTCTTACATTTTACAAATTTAATTGAAATCATTTCTGATTTTAAATTAAATCAGCGTTGGTTGGATGTATTTTGCAAATTTAATTGAAATCATTTCTGATTTTAAATTAAATCTGTGTTAGTAGGGGAAGGTGCCACCTTCAATTTGAAGAACTACTTATTTTTAGATTAATTAATAATTACTATTATCAAACTGTCATCTATAGTTTGTTTCCTAATTTTAAGTTAATTAAATTGTGGAGTCATTGGTACACTTGAAATTTTTGATGGTGGTCTAATCAGCTACTGATTCACTGATTTAATTAAATACTGATTCAACTACAGATTCAAATCAACTTCCGATAAAATTTGCAAAATTTTTGATGACATTGGGCGTTTGTCTAAGATGTTTATATTATTTTGTCTATAAATTATATAAATAAAGCTAACATTAAAATTAATATTAACTTATAATTTTTACCCGACGTATTTTTGTAATACCACGCATTAGTTAAAACTTTCCTGTTTGTATCAGTAAATAAAGCTTGTAGCAAAATAATATATCTGTTAAACAGCTGTTATAACAGGTAAAAATAGGTTGAATTAAAGCTCTGTTTTTTAGTGCATACAATATATTGAGTACAACCTAATGAGAGGTTGCAATATGCAGTAAGTAAACGTTATCTGTAAAATATTATGTGCTAGCACATGTAATTGCGTGATGCTCAATTGATGCACCAGTCGATACAATTGTAGTTTGTATAAGTCAGTATTTTGGGATTATCGCTAGAGATAATAGCAGATTAGGTTGATATAGAAGCTTTGATTTTTGTTTGTATCCACAATGACAGTAAATCGTAAATTTTATTCAACTGAATTGTTTAATTAACAGAGCGAAAAAGATAACGAGTTGAAGTGCTGATTTGTAAAGTCAAAACAAACAACGATACAAGAGGATTCGAATATTATAACTTCTGTAAAGCAAGAACGAAGAGTCAAACAATAATTAGCTAGATGTCATAAAAAGGTCATTTTCAGGCCATTTAAGATATAAATTACTAATAAAACTGATCAAGCAGCAGTATATGAACAACAGTGAAATCTGATATGGGTCTAAACTGGACAAAATTGTATAATAGATTGAATTGTTTTCGAAAGAAGAAAGAACAGAGTCAAAGTTGCAGCGACAATGTAGAAACACAAGAGAATAAGTGTGTGACCGTAATAAAAAATAAACGGAGCCAATCAAGTGAACCGTTAATTCCGATAATTATCATACACACTGAGGCGTCATTTGACGAAATGGATAACAATGAAACAAAGATAAATCAAATAAGTGATAGCATATCCACTGAAATTATTAGCAACTCTTTGGAATATATGTCGAATGACTACATAATTCTAGAAAAATACGCTATGCAAATGGTTAACTCTATATTTACTGAGACCTTAAATATTTGTCCATTTTAAGATGCTGATGTTTTGGATTAATTCAGTTGATTGTTTAGTGATTACGCATTTTAATTATTTTTAAAAATGTAATTTGTTTAAACAATTTTAAAACAGTTAAAAATTATATACATTTCATATAATCCATATTATAGGCGTAATTACGAATGTCCACTAATAATGGGATAAGTTATCGCTAGTAGATTAAATAGATTAAGTAGAGTTTGTGGATACCAGTCCGATTGGAGAACACATTGTATCAGTCTCTCCTCGCTGTTAATTAAAAAATAGATCTAAAGCCGGCACGTTGGCCGGCCACCTAATACCTATAGGACACTTGCGTAGCCAGCTATATTTTAATATTATACCTACTTGAAAAGTTCATGATTTCGTATCACAAATAAGGATTACGTTATTATTGGTCTTCAGAGTCTTGACTTCGTCCGAAACAGCCATTAAAAGAATCCAGGCAACTAGCAGTTTTAAACTCTACACGTGAAACGGAATTAAGGACAACACTAGCATAAGACATGATAAAAATAAAAAAATTTAGCAGATGCAAACAGCATAAGTATATCATCACCATACGTTAAGTTAATATAAGATAACCTTCTTCTACCTGAGACAATGCAACTATTCAGTGTAAACTGAATAGTACACTAATCAGTGCTTTTACACTGATCAGTGCTTTTACACTGATCAGTGTAAAAACAATACCAAACCAATGAAAAAGAAAGAAGATGAAGGCTGGTACAGATACCTGCATTCACAACAGCTGTGGATAGATGTTGAGAAAATCTACGTAATACATGCAAAGATGTTGCATATTCGATCAAACAATTAAGCGTTAATCATCAAGTTACATTAAGTGTTTAGCAAAAACATCAAAACATCTAGCATTTTGTCGATGAAAAGCCGCTGAAATTTACACTATAGTCGGGTAATCCATCGGCCATGGACCTCGAAATTCTAAATATTAAATTCTTAACGACCCTTCGTAAAGCGGTATCATACATACAAGATAAAAAGCATATTCCAAGTTGCATTTTCCTCTACCATCGTTGATTTAATTTGAAATTAGAAATGATTTCAATTAAATTTGCAAAATGTAAGACGAAAGTCATTCATTAAATCTAAATGCCAATAAAGCAGATGATGGAAAATATTTAAGAAGGAGGAGTTTGTCAGCTTGAAGGATAATGCATTGGATTGAGAAAATAGGTCTTGATAAAGTTTTGGAGAAATCACTAGCCCTCCTCAATTATGAAGACACTCCCTTCACAAATCTATCGCTACCTGGGGCGGTTTAACGAGTAGGGACTTCTCATCTACGGATATCCTGAACTCCCCGTGGCCAATTCAACGAACCTTCAAAACTCATTCATAACAAGTGTCTGTCAGCTTCTGACAGTCAGTCGGAAAAAGGAAACTACCGTTACAATGCTCTTAGCCTCCCCTTCCAATATCGCCGATATTAAAATGGATAGCGTTTAAAGGATGCACCTTCTCCTACCAACGCTGATTTAATTTGAAATTAGAAATGATTTCAGTTAAATTTGCAAAATACATCCAACCAACGCTGATTTAATTTGAAATCAGAAATGATTTCAATTAAATTTGCAAAATACATCCAACCAACGCTGATTTAATTTAAAATCAGAAATGATTTCAATTAAATTTGTAAAATGTAAGACGAACGTATTTTATTAAATCTAATTGAAAATGAAAGCAGACGAGTCGAGTGATAGTCATCCAAAATTAAAAGGATCAAAACGTGAAACGTAAATATTGGATCAGTAGCTGATGAGGTCTACAAGTACTGAAATGTAGCGTACTGATGTTGGCTTATAGATATGATTAAAGCAGCGTGCAGTGTCAAAAACATTAAATTGTACCAATGACTCCACAATTTAATTAACTTAAAATTAGGAAACAAACTATAGATGACAGTTTGATAATAGTAATTATTAATTAATCTAAAAATAAGTAGTTCTTCAAATTGAAGGTGGCACCTTCCCCTACTAACACAGATTTAATTTAAAATCAGAAATGATTTCAATTAAACTTGCAACATGTAATAGTCTTTCATTAAATCAAAATGCCAATAAAGCAGACGAGTCGAGTGATCGTCAGCCAATATTAAAAAGAACCGAAACCTGTACAGTCATTTTTATCATTGAAATTTTGATGATTATTTTATAGTCATCAAAATAATCCCATCTATACCCTTATAGATAAGATAAAAGCTGCATGCATGATAAAAAATAGTCATCAAAAAGACGGCTGGATTAAGGGAAGCGATGCTAGCCTTATCCTTACCCAGTTGGAACCTCTATCTAGTGCTCCAATATTCGTTCGAGAGAACTTGCCTGGCAGAAGTAGAGTGATTGGGAAGACGAAACATATATGTGAAGGTCTTGAGTTTTGCCGGGGTGGGACTGTAGATACGACTTTTATAGGTAGTCGAAAGTATCGCGGTAGCTTGCGAATAGAGGTAGGAATTAAATTCGGTTAGACTCTTATTACCAATTGGGGGAAGCGTTGGATAGCTGCCTGAAAGGAATCTACTCTGATTGGATCAATTGGAATCTCCTTCTAAGCAGCGTATCCACATCTATCCGCCAGTGAATCAAGTCAGGGGAGGTTGACAGATGTTGACGCGACTGCTCTGTACAGTAGGATTTTAACAACCACCTCTCATAGAGCAGTAATAAGTCGAGGAGTGAATTCGTTAATGTGCAATGAAAGCTGGGGGATTGTGCTTGTGAATAAGATAACCGTTCCTTGCTCTGCAGAGCGCTGCAATAATCCAACGACCAGTTCTGTCGTTGAAATCACCAAGTACCATGTCATAGCCGCTATCAATAATCCTATCCAGGAGGTCACGGTTCTTGTGAATCTCCCCTGGACGGATGTAGACATTGGCTAGACTGAGGCGTTTACCGTTCTTACAAAGTGAAACTACTAGACAATACAGGGCTGGACAAGAATAGTTGTGTAGAATGGATGATCTTAATGAGCATTTTACTAGGGTTAAAAAACCTTGAGATGAAGAAGAGTGAGGTGGGATAGCCTAAGCGCCTCTGGGGCACTTGGGCTATCTCTGGATTAGTCTTATTTTCTAGAATACGTCCGTCTGAGCAAAGACTACGGTTTCTTAAGCTTTTCGTCTCTAGTTTACTCAGCATAGTCCGCCTCGATTGCCATCTTCTAGGGGTGAAAGACCCGCATGGTCCTCCCACCGTCCTAAGGCCATAAATTGGAGGACTAAACAGAACGAAATACGAAGAATATCTGACATCTGTTTTTCTTTCTTTTTTCTTTGTACTAATTTTGTTTAAGAAAATCTTAATTATTAATTTGTGAAACGGTGTACTGAATTTTATCTTATTTGATATTATTTATTAATTGATATAATCGTATTATTTGTAAATAATAAATTATTAAAATATAATAATGTTATATTTATCATGGTTATGTTTATTACACTAATATACTTTAATTTCAAAAAGGAAATAATACTAACCGTCACGGTACGTTAAATTCATCGTCATCGAGCTCACATCTAAACGTCGTGTTGTGATTCAATAATTCAAACGGAAATTCATAATAATTAAACATTCATTAAATTGCACGGAACAAGTTATTTGTTACCTGTAAAATTAGATCAATATTAGAAAATTCAAATGTTGAGATTTTTTTTAAATTATTTCCATATGCTAAACGTTATATATCTTAATTAGAATGTTCCATCGACATATAGTTATCGTATTCCTGTCTTCTAAGAGTTGCTCCGAAAGTGTCAGTTTCCTCAATTCTAATCTCTGATACTAATCGATTCCCAATAATACCGTCGAGTCGCGCAAACATATAGAGAACTAAATTTTCAACAGTTGATACACGATCCTTGAAAAATTTAACGTCTACATTCAAGTTTTTATGATCAACATCTGAAATTACTTTGGTCAATGCTGCATCCAAGTCTCTCAAATTAAATAGCATTCCCGTTTTTACATTTACTGGTCCCTCTAAAGTTACAGTTAATCTATAGTTATGGCCATGTCCAGCACGATGACTACAACTCCCATAAATTTGCTCATTTGCGGTGTGATCAAAATGCTTTGAATAAAGGAAGTGTGCAGATGAAAAGCTGACTTTACGATATATGCTTATTTTAACCGACGACATTACAACCTTCCAAAAGATTTTTACCCTAAGAATTTCGCCTTTATAAATGATGCCTTATATAGAATGTTTGATTTTATAATGGTTATCTTATGTTACGCACATGTGGTATATGGCACTAAAATATATTTAAAAATCGCAAGCAAATTAAAATACTGGGTTATCTCATAACTAAATTATTTAATCAATTCGTCTTATAAAAGCTTTGAATCTTTAATTCACAAAATTTCATATACTAATTCATATGATATAACGATACTTAATTGCGGGTATGAATTGTGGGCATCAAATGTCATTTTTCAATATAAGATAAGATAAAGATTTTCTTAAATAACAAAACTTAGTGTTATATAACAACTAAAAAATAAAATAAAAAGAAACTTGTATCAAAAATACAGGAATGAAAAATTTAGCTAACGAGTCGCGATTCAGGTCTTCACCAATCTTTAAGGCCTCAGGTCCAGCGGGATCTGAGCCCCCCCCTTAGACGAAGAAATTGGAGCTCTGGATGTCTTCTTCCCCGCTCTTGCGGGATATGTGGCTCTCCGGATGACCATTCAGAAAAATGCGAAAAATCTCCATACTGTTCTAACTGTGGGGATGTCTAACCAGCCTGGTCGAGAATATGTGCTTCCTCCAAAAGTTACAAGAAACGTCATCTGGTAGCTCAGATAAAGTCAGCCAGCTCACCGATGCATGTTCCGCTAATAATAACATAAGGATGTCCGACTTAGACCTCTTACGGATTATTAAGGCGAATCACCAAGAATCAATGAATAAGATGACCGAATTGATAAATAACCGTATTTCACAGATTGATGGGGCTCTAAGTCCACCTACAACCGTGGCTAAATCTAAAAAAACCTTGATCCAAGAAAAGAATTGCTTCGTCGACACATTTCTTAGCCTCTTTAAAACAGGTAAAAATCGGAAAAGATTGAAGCCTTGCGTCGGGAAATAAAGATAATGCCCGTAAGGGAAATGACTCAATCTGTTGAGACTGGATGCGAAAGGGCAACCTATCCGCCCCTGGTTCCGAGTAGGTGTAGGGCGTCCCACTACGGTCACATTACGCAATGAGAAGTAACCGAGAAGTCCCACCATCCACATCCGCATCAAACTCCGCCTTCTTCTCGTTACCTTTTGTCTCATCGCTGTCGGCTCCCCATCGTTCATCAACCTTCCTTTCTTAGACGACACTCGCCCCACCTCACTATCGCTGCGTTCCTGTCATACCCTCTTACTCCACGTTCCTAATTACTCCAACAACTACGGTCTCCGATCCTTCCTCGTCGCCGCCTCACTCGCCTGGAATCAACACCCTCTCGACGTGCGCCGCGCCCCCTCCTTTATCACATTTAAACACCTGCTCCGTTCACACCTTCTCGACACCTGATTTACAGTTTTGTTTTGTTGTGGTCATGTAAGCGTGCGCTGGCACGCATTTGCCACGTTAAAATAAATCTTTTTTTAAGGAGGGGACGAACAATGGTGGATTTCCAGTTTGAAGGGAAGATACGACTGCGGATGGACGAGTTAAACAAGGTTGTGAGAAATGGGGATATCGATGAGCATATAGATTTTAATATGTGAGTAGGCAGGGGATCGGCAGGTGAAGTTTTGTTGGTCAAGGACATGAGGACAGATGATACTTCTGTAGGTGAGACAGGGAGAAGATGAAAGAGTTCCTGAAGAATGAGGCTAGACTGAGCAGTGTGGGATAGGATGGAGACCGGGGTGTGAGAGAGCAGCGTGGATACTTTAGTCTGGAGAAATGACGAATAATCATTGGCATTGATGTTGCACGGCGAAGAGGAACGAGCAAGGATTGAGTTAAAAGTATGCCATAGAGTCGTAGAGTTGAATGAAGTGATGATTTTATGCTGCCAGAAGGAGTTGCATTTGGTACGTAGTAGGTTGAGATGAGATCGGCGAAGAGCAAGATAGGAATCACGGAAAGACGGAGTGATCGAGCGGAAATCACGTCTGAGAGAGCGGTGATAGACTCGAAAAGCATGGCGGAGTCGACGCTTTGAGAGTAGGCATTGGATGTCTAACCATGGGTCACGGTTCAAGCGACGGTGTGGGTGAGACTTGAAGGGCAAGAGAATATCGAGAGTGGATGTGAGTTCAGAGTCGAAAAGAAAGTCGAAATCGTGAGGAGAGGAATATGTTGTTGTGGGTAATGATAGAGACGATTTGAGTAAGGCAGAGCGGAGAAGGGAGAGGTCAAGATTTCTCCAAGGGCGACGTAGAATTGTAGGTGTGTGAGGAGGGGTGTGGTTGTGAGTGAGATCAAGGGTGATAAGAAAGTAATCGGATATACCAGAATCAGAGATGGACAGTAAGGTGTAGGCAGCAAAATGATCGGGGACAGCGATGATGTCGAGTGCCCCACCAAGTATATGTGTGGGGGGGGGCAGTGGAGATTAGTTTGTAATTGTAGTTGGATAGAATGTTGATGAACCGGATGGAATCCGTGGAAGAGGGGCGGTTTAGGCGGATGTTGAAGTCGCCTAGAACGAGTGAAGGTATTGAGGACAAAGAACAATGGAAAAGGAAGTCAGAGAGTTCGGTAAAAAATAAGGCTGTAGGAGCTGATGAACCAGGACGGTATACAATGGCGAGATCTAGAGTGATCGGGCTAGAATAACGAAAAGTGAGCAATCGACTAGGGAGCAACCGGCAGAGAGCAGATGGCGAATGGAAAGGTCGTCGGAATCTGAGTGCCAGGATTCGGTGAGGCAGAAGAGATCGATGGATTGCTTGGTGAATAGGTTGAGAATAAGATCAGATTTATTGAGAATAGATCTAGTGTTGAGGAGACCGAGGCGAAAACCGTGTGTTGTGGCGAAAGAGTCTAGTGGAGAAGACACATAGGAGAGATAGAGCGCCATCGAATTTTTGGACAGGTGTGGACAACTTGAAAATTTCCGTCTATGTTTCGGATGGAGAGTGATGTTTCGCCGTTTTCCTCGCGACGGCGTTTTCGATGCGGGCTGAAGAGATTCGAGCGATTTCAGAAGGTGCGCGATCGGGGAAAATTCGAGTGGTTGAAGATGACATGAGTTTAAATCGTTGAGAGAGGACAGAAGACGCGTGAGAGCAATGCTTGAAAACAATTTTTAAGAGAGAGGGCTGGGAAGGATTAGATTGAGAAGATTTATTTAGACGGATGAATGCGACAGGAGAAATGGTCCTTGAAAAAGGATGGTTTATCCGCAGGAACAATAGACGAGAGGATGGATCTGAAGGCGGAAACATCGTGGTCCAGACGTGCTTGTGGAGATAAGGAGTTGGAAGGCGTGATATTAGTGTAACAATGACGCAACGATCGCGAGAAGGAAAGCGCTTCCGTAAAGGAGGACGACTGACGTGAGTAGGTGAGATCACGATAGAAGAGCTGGGAATTGATGATATCAAGGGAGTAGGTTTAATAGCGGAAGACAAAGAGAATTTGAATAATAGAGATGGGTGGTGAGCGATGTGAGGAAAGGTTATGAGTGGAAGGATAGTGGAGGTTGGTGGAGGTGATTTTGATTGATGGATGCAAGTTATTGAGAAACGAGACGGGAAGGACGGGACGTGGGGTGTCGGGGAGTGAAGATGACATGGAATGGGAAGTGTATATGGTGGCAGGGTCGGTGGGTGGAGAAAGGACATTAGAAACGACGGGGTAGTTTGAGTTGACGTGTTGGATGTTGATATGTGCTTATTGGAAAGGTTGCAGATTAGTTTGTTGGCACAAAAACCACATACGAAGTCTTCTTTAGCCTTATTCTTGTCGCAGGCGATTGTTGTCCAGATGCTGCAGTCGTGTATCGAGCACTGTACTTGCAGTTGTCCATAGTTGGTGTCGGTCTTAGCTATTTTCTTACGTCCTCCCATAAACTCTAAAAATTCTGCAAGAGGAGCGCGCGGAACTGGATTGATCTGGAACTGGAGTGATCTGGAACTGGATTGATCTGGAACTGGATTGATCTGGAACTGGATTGATCTTACGTCCTCCCATAAACGATGGTTGTCGTCGATGGTTGTCGTCGATGGTTGTCGTTGATGGTTGTCGTTGATGGTTGTCGTTGATGGTTGTCGTTGATGGTTGTCGTTGATGGTTGTCGTTGATGGTTGTCGTTGATGGTTGTCGTTGATGGTTGTCGTTGATGGTTGTCGTTGATGGTTGTCGTTGATGGTTGTCGTTGATGGTTGTCGTTGATGGTTGTCGTTGATGGTTGTCGTTGATGGTTGTCGTTGATGGTTGTCGTTGATGGTTGTCGTTGATGGTTGTCGTTGATGGTTGTCGTTGATGGTTGTCGTTGATGGTTGTCGTTGATGGTTGTCGTTGATGGTTGTCGTTGATGGTTGTCGTTGATGGTTGTCGTTGATGGTTGTCGTTGATGGTTGTCGTTGATGGTTGTCGTTGATGGTTGTCGTTGATGGTTGTCGTTGATGGTTGTCGTTGATGGTTGTCGTTGATGGTTGTCGTTGATGGTTGTCGTTGATGGTTGTCGTTGATGGTTGTCGTTGATGGTTGTCGTTGATGGTTGTCGTTGATGGTTGTCGTTGATGGTTGTCGTTGATGGTTGTCGTTGATGGTTGTCGTTGATGGTTGTCGTTGATGGTTGTCGTTGATGGTTGTCGTTGATGGTTGTCGTTGATGGTTGTCGTTGATGGTTGTCGTTGATGGTTGTCGTTGATGGTTGTCGTTGATGGTTGTCGTTGATGGTTGTCGTTGATGGTTGTCGTTGATGGTTGTCGTTGATGGTTGTCGTTGATGGTTGTCGTTGATGGTTGTCGTTGATGGTTGTCGTTGATGGTTGTCGTTGATGGTTGTCGTTGATGGTTGTCGTTGATGGTTGTCGTTGATGGTTGTCGTTGATGGTTGTCGTTGATGGTTGTCGTTGATGGTTGTCGTTGATGGTTGTCGTCGATGTTGTCGAAGTTGGTTGTCGTCGATGTTGTGTGTTTAAGTGTATGTTTATTAGTTATCAAACTTTTTTAAACTCTCCTGTCTCACCTGCCGAAGTATTATCTGTCTTCATGTCCTTGCCCAACAAAACCTTACCTGTCTATCTCCTGCCTACGCCATTCTTAAATCCGCCATCGCCACCCTTTCTTCACTAACTTGTTTAACTCGTCTATCCGCAATGGTATCTTTCCTTCACACTGGAAATCCGCCATCGTTCGTCTCCTCCTTAAGAAACAATCGCTCGACTCCTCCCTTCCTTCTAGGTATCGCCCCATTTAACTACTTCCTACTCTTTCTAAGATCTTAGAACGCCTCATATTAATACAGATTAACGCTTATCTCTCCTCATCCAATCTATACCCTCCTTTCCCATTCGCTTTCCGCTCTAATCACTCCACAGAAATCGCCGTCATGAAAGTTTACAACGACTTACTCATTTCTCGAGACAAGACTATATGTAGTGTTATTATCTCCCTCGACCTCTCCTCCGCCTCTCATTGCTTTGGTAATACTGTCAGTCTTTGACCTAACCACTGCCTAATTGCCTTTGTCGCTTGGCTTAACGACAATATAGTTCATTTTCCTCAGTTATTTGAGTGCTTTAAGCTGTATTTTGCATAAATTTAATGGACCGGTATCTGATCATTTCATGGAGACATATTTATTGAAGAGCTTCTTACTGACAGAATTGAAAGCATCGACATTTATAATGTTGTCTTCCTCGCTAGTTGCAATTTTGCATATGCTATTTGCTAATTCATGTCGGTTAAATTTTCTGGGAGTGATAGCAAAATTGAGGCCCAAGTCAAGAACTTCCATTTGATCTTTTGTAAGCGGTTTACTACATATGTTAACCATGCTATAATTTTTGTTTTGAAATGGATTCTTGATTATTTACACGATCATGATACTAGCGAGGTTGCTTATGAACTCTCCCGTCTTCGTCACCACAAGTATGGGTTATACATACTTTTTGCACTTATTCTTGATACTCGTTAGAAGTAGTTAATCATTTTGATCATTAACTTCATCATAACGTTAATAAAAGTATAATTGCGAAGAAGCAAGCGCAATAGCTGCACATCTGCCATTAGTAGTATTCTCGGTTCGTCTCGTTTGAGTTTTTGAAAACGTTCTTATTCGATATTGTGATATATCGGTGATAATCTGGTCTTGATTCGTAATCCTGTTGGGATGATATGATTCGTCAAACAATAAGACAAGAAATATATATGTGCGAAGATATTTGTTTGTTGTTCGTCAGACAGGATCTTCACCAGGACCGTATTTATATCTGGTTGTTTAATATTGTCGCCTGCGAATCATCAAAGACCAATAATACAATTTGTTTGAGAAAAATAGCAGAAGAGAACAATCTTTATTTGAAACGTTTCAACCAAAAAGGTTCTCATTTAGTCGTTTATCTACAACACATTATGTCAACTGTTTAATACTGAACATAAACAAAATGTTCAAAACATTTCAAAGTAAAATCATACCAAATCAAATAACGAATAAATATTCTTGTTATCATTTAGGACAGGATGCTTGTCTGTGCACAGCTTTACAATCCACTTTTGTTCTTCCGTATTCCACTCGTTGTGGATGAGTGGATGGTGGGTCAGAATAGTTGAGCAAGATATGTTGATATGTGATCAAAGCGACGGAGACGGAGAAGCACTCGAACAGCGAAGTTCATGATGCGTTGTAGGGGTTAGATGATGGATTTTAGAGAATTGGCGAAAAGGCTGAGGAAGTAATCGGTTTTAGTGAAAAGAAGCGATAAAAGAAGATACAAACAGGAACGGAAGTCGATAAGAGGGTAGATACGGCAGATGTCACGAGAATTATGTTAAACGAGCGGACCTTGTCGCGAACGAAGGCCTTAAGGGAAAGGTGATCATCGAAATAGAATCCTAAGAAAGTGAGATTGTAGACTACAGGGATGATTGATGAGGCAAAATATACATGGGGAAGAGATATGTTAGGTTAACGGTCATGATCCATATTATTTTGAACTTGTCTGGGTTTAGAACGAGACGGAGATGGGAGAGACGTTTGTAGATAGAAGAAAGACAGTTGGAGGCAAAAATTGTGATATTGTGTATGTGATAGGCGGGTGTATGAGCATAGATGAGGATGTCATCTACGTGTTGCATGACGTTAAAGTAGTAAGGTTTGATAAACGGAGAAAGATTGCCAAGTATAAGAGAAAAAAGCAGCGGGACCTAGAACTGGAATTTGTGGGACCCCGCAGAAAATAGGGTTGAGGAGAGGATGATGAATTTGGACAGACGCGAAAGGAATGGTCGGATAGATATGAGGTAAACCATGTTACGAATGGGAAAAGCTGTAATCATAACCAAAGCGAGAAAGGAGAACGTAGTGGTCGACAATGTCGGAGGCGGAGGAGAGGTCGAGGGATATGAGAACACTAGATTGAGACTTGTGACGAGAAATGAGTAGGTCCTTTTAAACTTTCATGACGGCGATTTCTGTTGAGTGATTAGAGCAGAAAGCGGATTGGAAACGAGGGTGCAGATTGGATGAAGAGAGATAAACGTTGATCTGTATTAAGATATGGCGCTCTAAGAGATTGGAAATGAGTAGAGAGCAGAGAAATGGGGCGATAGCTAGAATTAAGTGAGGGGTCGAGCGATTGTTTCTTAAGGAGGGGACGAACGATGGCGGATTTCCAGTGTGAAGGAAAGATACCATTGCGGATAGACGAGTTAAACAAGTTAGTGAAGAAAGGGTGGCGATGGCGGATTTAAGAATGGGGTAGGTAGGAGATAGACAGGTAAGGTTTTGTTGGACAAGGACATGAAGACAGATAATATTTCGGCAGGTGAGACAGGTAGAGGGTGAAAGAGTTTTGGGATGATAAGGAGAGGCGAATAACAGTGAGGTGGAATGGAGACGGGATTGTGAGAGAGCAGTGTAGATACTTTGGTCTGTATAAATTACGAATAATCATGGGGAAGTGGTGTTGCAAGACGAAGATGAGCGAGAAAGGACTGGTTTAAAAGTATGCCAGAGACACTTTTAACTCGATCCTTTCTCGCTCCTCTTCGTCTTGCAACATCAATCACCATGATTATTCGCCATTTCTGCAGACCAAAGTATCCACGTTACTCTCTCACAACCCCGTATTCATTTCATCTCACTGTTACTCGCTTCACCTCATCCTCTCGGAACTCTTTCATCTTCTCTCTGTCTCACCTACCGAAGTCTCATATATTATAAGTAAGTTAAATATTATAATATCTTATATATTATTATGTAAGATTTTAACTATAAAATCTTGTATAATTATTTATTATTATTTAACTTTATTTATATATAATACGTAGACTCAGTTATGTGATCTGATTTCTTAAAACACGTTGGCATTATACACCCACATAATTTTTTTGTATAAATGACCTACAATTCCCGTCAATTTTTATCCTGATTGAAGATAATCGTGGATTCTATGCTGTTTCGACTTTTGAATTCATCAGTAGATGGCTGCTGCACAACTGGATTGAAGATCCAACTGGGTTGCACAACTGCACTTCAATCCAGTTGTGCAGCAGCCCCTACTAATGAGACTCAAAAGTCTAAACAGCATAGAGTCAGTTTATGCTGTCTGAGTTTTACCGATTCCTTCAATCAGAATATTAATTGTATAATTAATATTTATATGTGGATAATAAACAATATGTTCTGTATTAGAATACGGTACACTAACTAATCAAATTTCATTAGAGGAAATACGTCATTAGCGTGTATATGGAAACGGTATTTGTCTCCGCTTCTATGTTGGGTAGAGAAATAGGGTCCAAAACCTGATAACATAGCGGTTCCTCCTGATGACCTCTAATTCTTATTCTGATACATTGTATGTTATTTATTAGTCAATTCATAAAAATTGACTTTTATTTTAAATTTCAATTTTTTATTTTAACTTGATTTAAATTATAGAAAATCTAAAAACAATTATTAATTTTATTATTTAATTATTAAATTTTGATTTAGCATTATTATGTTTTGTTTATTTTATAATTATATTAAATACGTAGACTCAGTTAGCTGATTTAAATTAAATAATTATATAATATTTTTAATATTATATAATTATTTAATTATATAAACTTTAACTTTATATAAATATAAATTGTATAAAATATATTTTATATTACTTTTTTTATTTTTTATTTAAATTTTAAACTTTAACTTTATATAAATATAAATTATAAAAAATCTTATAACAATTATTTATTATTTATCTTTATTTTTAATTTATAAATAGTATAAAATACGTAGACTCAGTTATCTGATCTGATTTCTTAAAACTATAAATAATTCTAATTGAATTTTCGAGAAATCCGTATGGTGCAAATTATATTAGTTTATATATTATGTTTATATTACAATAAGATACTAGATAATCAAATTTCATTAGAGGAAATACGCCATTGGCATGTATTTGGCCCCTCTGCTATATAGAGTCGATGAATAAGAACCGAAACATGATAACATAGAAGTTACTCCTGATGACATATCATGATTATTCTAATGCATCGCCTGTTATGTATACTCAATTTATAAAAATTGACTTCTATATTAAATTTCAATTTTAAATTATAAATTGAATAAAATTCATTATTATTAGTTTTATTTTTTGTGTGAACAAGTAACTTTTGTTATGTCTGGACGTAGTCAGCTGTCAGAGGTTGCAAATGTTACACATTTGCCAATGTATAAAATTACCACCGTAAATGCTTAGAAATTGATTTTTACTAAATATTTTGATTAAATATTCCAAGTAAGGAGTTGAGATATAAGTAGATATAACGACATCTAGTTGAACCCACTTTAATGGATCAGATAAGCCGACTGATTACACGTATTTTATACTATGTATGAATTAAAAATAATGATAAACAAAATAAATAATTATAAATAGTAAATAATATTTAATATTAGTTATATTATATTGATATTATATTAAATATTAAATATTAATATTTAATTGTTGTATTATATATACAGCAAGCGTTGTATTTTACTTAACACCTTAAAAATTTCGGCAAGACTTCCCAAAAGCGGATGAGTTAAAAAAATAAAGCACTAAAATCACGGACACAGGATTTTTAAAAAGCTGTCCCCGTGATTTTTTTTTGGATACGTTTGTCAAAAAATCGTTTTTATTTTTAAAATTAAAACTTATTATTCTTTACTTATATATTTAACAAAAGTAATTATCTTCTCATAATTATAAGAACGATTTCCGGAAATCACTTTCATGAAATTTGATGCATCTTCGTGGTTCCGCTATAAGCCGCAAGAAATCCAAAGAATCCCTTCACACTTCAAGGAGTTTAAATGGCGACATTGGTGAAGTCATCAACTGCACCAATACAGTTATTTTAGATGTTATTTCTCGTCGTTTGTAGATGTTAAAGTTTTATCTATTAAAAATAATATATCGTAATGGTGTCATAATGTTTTGCCTAGAAAAATCAACGAGAAAATATATTTTTGAAAATTGATGAGAAAATTGAATACCTAAAGTGTTTTAAAAATCACAAGCTATATTTTGCTAATAAAACAAAAAATTATACAATCAATAATTACGTTGAGATTACAAATACTTGTATAAATGTATGGGCAATCACATTATGATATTAAAATCGTAGTCATATTTTCCATATTTTTTATTTTGCAGTTTTAGATGCTTCATAAACGAATGTTAAAAATTCGAATAAAAATGTAAAAATGGGTATGGGATGGAATTTCTATTTATGATAGATGTAAAATTGCAAAAGTATCTTGATCTAGCCCTGTGCCCTAATGGAAAGTTTTGTCTATTTTTTTGAGAATTATTATTAATAATCAAATAAAAATTAGTCACATAAAATTTTGGGAATTAAAGAATCATTTGTGTTCAATGTGCATATTCAAATTTTATTCCATTTGGGTACACAAGCAAAAATTATAAAAAAATAAAAAAAAATATTTTTTAATTATTAAATATGATATTTTTCAAGTAAAAAATAGTTTTATTCAAAAAGTATCATTTTTAACTTATAATTGGTTTTACAGTACGATGTTAGCCTTAACTAACTACGTGCAATTGAATTATGATATTATAGATGCGATTCGTTTGAATGAACAAAAAATAAATTTTGAAAATTCACAATTCCTTTATTTTGTTAACTGAAATTTTTCACATTAGAGAATCATTCTTGTTCAATGTACATATTGAAATTTTATCCCTTTGGACACGCAGCGAAACTTATAAAATTTAATTTGCGATAAAATAATATTTCTTTTTATTTTCTACACACATGACTTTAAAATAATTATTTAAATAATTTAATAATTTAAAAACACTTGTTTATCTTTTTCTGGTCGTACCGAAAAATTAAAGTATGCATTTGAAGTAAAATTTCCTTAACGTGAAAAAATTGATGATTGTTACATACTATTTTATGATTTAACAATTCTTTCGTTTGCCTACAGCTTTTTAAAATTAATTTTAAAAAGTTTGCTTAATCGTAAATTTACAAAATCCCTGGAAGAATATATACCCGAAAAAACATGACATATCGTTTAAATGATTAAAAATTACATTTTATTAATTTATTTGATTGTTATGGCCAAAGTTATATCTAATCAAAACGTAATTCAGCTCTTGCATTGTTCAATTAATATTGAAATTATGCCCACTTATATTGCATAGCCGTTAATCACATAATCTTTTGGTCGTTTGATCTTAATATCGTGCTCGTCAGACAAATCAACATTATTCAATTGAAATGTCGAAAACATGAATTTATGATTTTAATAATAAATAATAACTAATAATTAAATAATAATTAATAATAATTATTTTACAATTTGGCTTGATCAAAAATTACGAGTTGGCTGGCTGTCAAGCTGTGAAGGCAGTATGCGTGCCAGTGTTACTCCAGGTCTCTCATTATTAGTTGTACACAAAAAAGTATTCCAACGCTTTATGAAATTAGGAAGATTATTTTATATTAAAGACTTATTTTAATTTCGAACGCTACCGTACATAGTTATTACAAATTTACGAAATCAAAAATAGTTTTCGAGTTCAAAATTCGAATTTACCAGCTGGAAGGCAAAGGCTTTCAGGAATTGTAGCATAATTTATAGAAGTGCTACCGTTTTCATTACATATCTTCATAACTGGTATTTATCGCGACGAACACCAACCGTGAAGTAGTGACTAATACAAATTGTGCTACAGTATCTGAAAGCTGCCAAATTCGCATTTTAAACTGATTTGTTTTTATTTTCGTAAATTTTGAAGAACTCTGTACGAAAGCGTCCTAGATAAAAAAACTTAATAGAAAATAACGACTGTAATTTCGCATTAAAAATTATCATCTTAAGTTGGATAATCCCTTAGTCTATTCTGAAGTATTTCCAACTATAACATGGTGTTGCTTAGGTATCCTTAAAACATATCCTAACTGCCTTAACTGACTTTCTTTAACATGAATAAACAGCGACTTTATTCCAGGATTCTCACTGATATCCGATCTCCTCATTTTATTTCTAGGGCTCAGACCGACTCTATCTATGAAGAAATCTAATTTTGATAAGATGTTTCCAAGATTTTATTCTTTCGGTTTTTACGCAGAGTTCATAGCCATATTCCAGATGCAATGCTATTTTACCGAAACAAATCCTTATCTCGATATTTATGGATAAAATATTTTTGGATCGATACAGTCGAAATTACTGAATTTTAATCACCTCTTTATAATCTAATTTTAATCCAGGTTCCTAAACGTATGTCGATCATCATTATAAAAATGAAAAGTATTTCAAAAAAACGAAAATGCCAAAAGGGAAAATAACTTACTGAAATGAAATTTTAAAGATTAAGATATAATAATGATATAATTATATAATTACAATATAATTAACACGTTTAATATAATTGAACAGGTTTGTAAAGATTTAAATTAATCACGCCACCGATAGCACATGATGCATATATAATATATGATATATGATGATATGATAAAAACGTGTAAGCAGAAAACATTTTAAAATTGTAAATATAATATTTTTATTCTGAAGTCAATTTTAGGAATTCAAATTGCCAAATCTTAGGATAAGAGCTATTGTATTGATTGGAATTGTCAATGCAAATAATAACTTCTAAATTTAATATTAGATATTTAATATAAATATTTATAAAATATAAATATAATAAATATTTTTCTAAATATAATATTTAATTATAGACTTCTAAATTTAATTATAGATAATCTAATAATCTAATAATATAATCTATAATCTAATAATATTATTAATTAATCCACTTTTGCCTGGAAGTTAGGTTCTTTGTCCTTCGAAGGAGCACTCTCTTATTTTAAGATTATGTTATTGCCAATTGTTCAGTATGCTTTACGGATATTTTTGCAAGATTTGTCTCTGGTCAATTTCAAACAAATAGACAAATGTCTTTGGGTTTACTTGAAGCGAGTAATATGAGTGTCAGCGAAATGTTCTTCATCGCTTGTTGCTACACTTGCTAAGTTAGAACCTTGTTCGCTTCATTTGTGTAACACAATGAATCTTGGGAGAACTTCTGCTTTTCTCTCTAATCTAGCCTCTTTTTACTCAAAAGTTTCCCTCATAAGTCCGCAAGCATATTTAACGCCTTATACACTCAGCAGCAATGGCGTTTTCCCCATTCGCCAAAGAGACCCTTTGTATGGAGAGCATCCATCCATGGATACCACGACAAATTTTGTTGCATCCGAATACCTCTGCACAAATGATCCTGTCTCTTAAAGAGGTGGAAGGAGTTATATTAGTGACGATGACGCAACGATCGCAAGAAGGAAAGCGTTTCCGTAAAGGAGGACGAGTAACGTGAGTTGGTGAGATCACGATAGGAGAGCTGGGAGTTGAGGATATCAAGGGAGTAGGTTTAACAGCAGAAGACAAAGATGATTTGGATAATATAGAGGGTGGTGAGTTATGTGAGGAAAGGTTATGGGTGGAAGGATTGTGGAGATTGGTGGAGGTGATTTTGATTTAGGAATGTAGGTTATTGAGAAACGAGACATAAGGGATATTGGTTATTAAAGATACGGGGAGGGTGTCGGGACATGAAGACAACATGGGTGATAGATGATTGCAAGTTGAATAGGAAAAGGAAATGAAGATGTACAAAGGATCAATTCAAATGTAATACATGGTAAGGTAAAATCGATTTTTTCAAGAGACAAATGGATATGAGCGAAGGCGACGATTCTAACATAAATAAAAAAAGTAGTTGATTTTGTTGAGTCAATGGGGCGAGCGGATTTAACAAGATAAAATCCGTAGGAATGTGATTACTGATTGCAAGGTCTTCGGAACCAGTATGCAAGTATTCAGTGAGACAAAAGATTTAGGGATTATTATGTGAAGATATCGAGAAGTAAGTCAGTTATGTGAAGAATTGAACGGGTGTTACTAATAACTAGACGACAAGATCGTTTTGTTTCATCGTTGGCTAGAAAAGGAGACGAGGAGGAGAGGCACTCGCCAATTGATTTTCGGACGTAGATGGACTATACAAAAATGTCCATTGACATTTTTCCGGCAAGAGATGACTCTCCATTGATTTAGCGTTGACGCTTTTCAAAACTAGCAGTGGAGAGTTAGTAATTTCAGAGGGTGAGTGATCAGGAAAAATTCGACAAGCAGATGAGGATTACACGAGTTTAAACTGTTGAGATAAGATAGTGGAGGCTTGGGTGCGATTTCTAAGAACAACCTTTAAAAGTGAGGACGATAAGAATCGGATGCAGAAACAGATTTATTAAGACGATTGACGGGAAGTGGAGATACATCACTGAATAGAGACGGATTATCGGTAGGAAGAATCATGGCAAGGATCGAGAGGAAGCATCGGCATCAGGACGGGCTTGAGAAGTCGTGGGATTAGTTGGGAGTGTGTAAAAATAATTGGAGATCAGTTGAAACATACGTTGGAGATCGATAAAATTGTATAAACGAGTGCAATATGGTACAATGAGAGGTATGGTTAGGTTGGGAAGATATGTGAACTTGATTTGAAGATTATTTATTAGAACGATATATACGCCGCGAGGGCGATGTAAAATCGACATTGGGAGTGACGGAAGCTGGCTGAAAAGATATGAAAAGATAAATGGGTAGATAGAGAACATTGATGTCAAATCCTCAGCCGAATCAGGTGTTATTGTCGGGTCAAGTTAACGTAATCGGATTCGTAGACGTTGAGGCTTGTTAGATAGCATGTCATCGGCCGAATCGGCCAGAAATGAATTATCACTTTGATGTGAATAGCTAACCCATGCAGATTCCGAAAGTAATTCAAACGCACAAAATCCAAAAATCAACTTCCTTGACGGGATGGATTTAGAATTAGATGGTACAGTAACAGTAGTCCATACATCGCATCCAGATTTACTGTACGTTAAATCATGTTGTTCACAGACAGATTATACTATGTCTAATTCGGGACTAGTTTGACTCTTGGAGCTAAGGTTCTTTCTGCTTGTGACACTTTTCTTCATCTGTCTCCCTAGATCTCAGTTTTCCTCTGATGTTCATAATAATTAAATTAATTTTTTATTATTGTTATTAAAAATTATTAAAATAATTTTTATTATTATTTTTATTAACGACCAAGTGTCATACTTGGTCGTTACAGAACCAGAATTGTCTCCACTGAGTGATGATGTTTCATTTGAGAACCGTGCAACCACAAGTGCTGACGAGGATCGATTTTATGTTGCTTATAACAGTTCTGAGAATGGAAATCTGGAGCGGTTTTTTTGGACATCTGTTTCTATAACTGTCATGCTACTTCCTATATCTCAGTTCATACTGCTAGCTATAATTACCATCGCTCAAGGAAACTAGCAAAATATGCCGAACGAGTAACCATGATTAAAAGAGCTGCATTCTATCCTTTCGTACTAACAACGAGTGGAGGAATTGGAAATCTTGATTCGATTCAGGTTTTCGAAAGTGCCTTACTCAAATCCCCGATGGAGGGTATTATGGATCATCATCCAGTTCGCCTCTTAGGGATAGACGTTGAGGATGTTCGTTCAGCCGCGAGGTTGCACGTGGTACAGTGGAACCGTCCGGTGTGATGCATCATTGTGGAGAACAATGCTCTGTTCATTTGGTCAGAGTTCAGATCGTATAGCCACAGCCTTTGCTAATTTCGCAATTACTCTATCAACCATGAATTTAAAACCAGATGATATTGAAGCTTTCACAGTAAGTCGTTTGATACCATTGGACAAAAGTCCTGGGGTACGACCAATTGCAGTGGATGAAGTTTCTCGCCGTATAGTGGGAAAAATTCTAGCGAAGAGTATTTCTGCTGATTTGCAGAAGGTGGCATGCTGTGTTCAATTGTGCTCTGGTCAACGTTGCGGTATCGAGATGGGTATTCATTCAACACGAGAACTATTTGAGGGTGACAGAAATTTGTGCATACTGTAACTAGATGCATGCAATGCGTTTAATCGTATAAATCGTTTATTCGCGTTAAATAACGTGGATTTTGTATGCCCTTCTTTATCAACTATACTACGAAATATGTATAGATGCCCCAGTTTATTGACTATCGATGGTGATTTCATAGATTCAGCGGAAGGATTCACTCAAGGTGATCCGCTTGCAATGATTGCATTCGTGGCGGCTTCTCTCCCTCTTAGCAATGCTCTTTCAAATGCAGCTCCAAATACTTTACATCGTTTGTATGCTGACGATGACAATATAGTAGGAAACGCAGAAGATTTCAAAACTATTTGGGATACAGTTCGTCGAATCGGACCAGATTTTGGGTTTCATCTCAATAAAGAAAAATAACAACTTCTCGTTCACAAAGAAGGACTTAGCACGCCACATTCGTTTTTTATGAAATCCAACTTGAAGATTACGGCACAGGGAATTAAGTTCTTGGGCTCAGTCGTTGGAAAACATTCATATGTTAATCGTTTTGTTGAAAACAAGGTAGACGAATGGTGTAGCTGCATATAAAGGTTGGCTATGGTCGCTGATGAAGACTCCCACTTGGCTTACGTTGCACTGATTCAAGCTCTACAGCACAGTTCGAATTTTGTTCGCCGAAAGATTTGTGTCGATTCAGCAGCTTACATAAAGCTCTCAAACCTCATAACATCTATGCTAGTCCCAACTAGCATAGATCTAGTTCCTTGTTGTTTATTGGAACAATAAACAACAAGAAACTATCTGTGTTAACAACGAAAACACATCCTTACAATTTGCATCATCATGTGGGACATCAACATGGCTATAGGCAAAATCACTAGAAACTTCTGGTTATCGACTTACAAGACTTCAATTTTCACGATGCCCTGGCGACTAAATACGGTCGGTCTCCTCCGCAACATCCAGATCAGTGCTTATGCAGCTTAGAGTTTAATTTGCACCACTCTTTATCATGCAAAGTTGGTGGTATACCAATCGTGAGACACAACTTTGTTCGTGACCTCATAGCAAGAAAACTCAAGAGTATTTGCGATCCAGTTTCTCTAGAATCAATACTGCATCCTATCCCAGAGGGATTAACTCTCGTTGCAAAATCATCCTTGTTCCGAACCAAACGCAAGGGTAGATATTGCTTGTCGTGGATTGTTTAGCACAGCGGAGCGGTCCTTAATGGGCGTATGTATATATAATCATCTTGCTCCATCTTACTCAACATCAATGCCGCTGTGAGAAAAAAACAGCTAAAAAGCGAAACAGCGAAAAATCAGAAAATATGGCGAGCGAATATCGAGATTTGAGAGGGCAAGTTTCTTCCCGTTGGCTTTTGCGGCTAACGGTGGTACCGGTGATACAATATCAAGATTATGAGAAGAATGTGCTACCTTAAATCGGAGAAATCTGCACGTCCATACAATGATTGTATTCGAAATTTGAGAATTAAAATTGGATTTGCACTTGCAAGGGCAGCATCATTACAAATTCGAAGCATCCCATCTTTTCGAGCATACGTGAAAATCCCATATCAAAGGTTTGGAGGGTCTGGGGCTGATCGTGAGTGACTGGGTGCAAAGTGAAAAATGTGTTTCTTTGTTCACTTTATATTGTTGCCCGCTACGGGATCTTTTATTACATTTAAATTGTTTTTACTTTGAATTCGGAATAAATTCACATTAAAAATTATTATATACAGGGCTTTGAGCGAAAATGCCGTTTTGCTCAGTCATCGTACATTACAACACATGAAACAAATATATCAATTACAACCAAACCAAGGATAATAACTTCCAATGTTGCCTTGATAAGCGTGTCTTATCCAAGTGTTGACCATAGCTGAATTGGCTCATTGATGACGCAGTCATGATGTCGTAAGTCAATGCGTTCCACAACTTTCTCACTCTGCGTGACAATCGCGATACCTTTGTCGACCTTCCAATTTGTCTTGCGCGTAACTCGAGAGAATGACCCCTGCGACTTTGTCGGACATTCAATTTAACACATTCACTTGGGTAGCCGTCTATCCTCTTTACTATAGACCACATGGCAAACATATCCAGAACGAGTAGTCTGGCTTGCACTGATATCATGCCAATAGAAGTTAAACGATCGCTATAACTCATCATTTTACATCATCGAACAATCTTGCTGCAACGACGTAGAATTCTCTCCAAATCCCTCATTTCACCTCTTGTAGAAGATAATGATGCCTGGATAGCATATTCGATATGGGGACGAACAAGCGCATTATATAGCCGAGCAAAACACTGAGGAGATATTGACAAGAAACAAGTTTTAATCAGATAAATCATCTTCCTTGCTGAACTGCAACGTCTTTCAGTATCTATTCTAGTTTTAAGAGACGATTGCATAAGTATGCCAAGATCACGAACCTGATTGGTCGAGACAAATGTGTGAGCACTTAGAAATGTTTAACAATACCCCAGTATTAATACTCCATGTATAAACCCTATCTATGTCACGCTGTAAGCAGATATGGTCATCTGCAGATATGACCTCACACCAGATTTGGATGTCGTCAGCAAAGGCTAAACACGGTCAATGGAGCTGTGTGAGTAAACTGTTCATGAACATGTTAAACAATAAAGGTCCTGGTACAAAACCCTGAAGAACTCCTGACGTAATTAAATGTGGTGAGGATAGGGTACTTCCAACTCGTACTCTGAAAGATCTGTTAGATAGAAAATCTCTAATCCATCCTATAACTGAGCTATTAATGCCGTAGAATTAATAGCTCAGTAATTAATGGGGAACATTAATAACTGAGGAACAGTTATTAATGTTCCTATGGGGAACACGATCAAACGTACAACTAAAATCGAACAGAATAACGTCAACTGCCTTTCCTTAAAACATGGATTCAATCCAGGCCTCACGGGCAGACAATATGACTTGTAAGACTTATAGCTCGATAGTTGTCTGCTTGCAGCGGTTCACCCTTTTTGAATACCGGCACCACTATCGCACTCTTCCATTCAGACGGTACCTCCATGCTATCCAGAGATGCCTGAAACAAGCTAGTGACCGAAGTTGCCAAATGTTGACTCAACACCCTGAGTAGATGCGGATGAATATCATCAGGACTGAAGAAGATAATGACGACAAATGTGATAACCACCAGGCCACATCATCCACATTGATTACAATGAGAGCACTAATGCATGTAGGAAAACTGACTGACTGAACACTATCTTCTATGGTCGAACTAGCATTATGTAGGTCAAATGTATTAGCAAAGTTATTTCATTAGCAAAGTTATTAGCAACAAATTAACAAAGTTATTAACAATTTCATTAGCAAAGTTATTAGCAACGTCATAAGGTGAATCAAGCAACTTACCGTTTGATGATAATCTAGTGATTGCACAATAAGTACGCGTACTTTGACGAACATATTTGACGAACACGTTTGGGCAAGCTATTTAAAGATTGCACAATTTGGTCCTCATACTCCATACGTTTCTTAATTCTGAGGCGTTTATATGCATTGCGAGCAAGTTTGAATTGAGCAATCAAATTACCTTTGTGCCTACACTTTCTGAACAAAGTGTTGCGCCTTTGAGAGCTTCACGTAGACTACTGTCAAACCACATAGGCTTCTTGTGATCAGTTTTACGTATTAATCTACGTGGAGCAAAATAATCAGATATACGAATTAGTAAATCTTGAATGAAATACCAACGTTTCTGGCTTCCAACATCACCACACTCAAAGTTCAACGAGGACACAAACTGTTGTAACATCTCAACATCAACATGATGCCATGATCTCTTCGTCAATGAAGGTTCGGCATCGATTGCAAGAATATCTGATGCTATAGTCAGCTTAAACACCAAAACACAGTGATCACTTTCTCCTATTGGAGGATTATGGGATATGTGACATATCTGACCATCTCTTTGAGAAAATACAAGATCAAGTATAGAACGTACGCTATCAGTGCCAAATCTAGTAGGAGCAGATACATGCTGAATGAGTAATTGATTACATACCAAGAACTCCCATAGATTCTTATCCTCACTGAAACAGTTATCAATAATACTGTTGCCATATTGATCAATCACCAGGGTCGGTAGATTAAAATCACCAACTAAGATGAACGAGTGATCACGCCTACTACAAGCTCTAGTTAAAATATGCATCAGCTCATCATCTAAAATGGCTGATTTGGGTGTTCGATAAAGAGCACCCAATGAAACGTGGATGCTATATATAACAAGATCAACTATTAGGCACTCACAAGTTCCTTCTCCATTTGAATATTTTACTATATTGCTAATAACGTTCCTACCTGAACATAAAGTGCTACTCCACCACCCCTCTTAGGAGGGCATCTATCTGAACGTATAAATTGATAACCTGGAATAGATGCTACGTTATCAAGAATGACATCGTGTAACCACGTCTCAGAAATAGCCAACACGTCTGTATGCGTAGAGTGCGTCCAAACTCATACTTGTTTAGTTTGATTGATGATCTTTTATATGATCTTAAAACGTTGTATATATCGTTGTTAGATGGCTGTATAGATCGTTGTAAGATCGTCGTATAGATCGATTTAAGATCATCGTATATAATAAACTGATCAATTAGAACTTTTATTGTAATTGGCTAAAATTAATTCATCGCCCACGCGGCGATAAATACGCCGCGAGGGCGATGTAAGATCGACATTTGAGTGATGGAAGCTGGCTGAGAAGATATGAAAAGATAAATGGGCAGATAGAGAACATTGATGTCAAATCTTCAGCCGAATCAGGTGTTACTGTCCGGTCAAGTTAACGTAATCGGATTTGTGTTCATTGAGATTTGTTAGATAGCAGGTTTATTAGATTATTACCTTGAACGGAACATCGACCTCTTGCATATCCGGAAAGTAATTCAAAGGCACAAAATCCAAAAATCAACTTGTTGATGTGAGGGATTTAGAATTAGATGGTACAGTAACAGTAGTCCATACATCGCATCCAGATTTACTGCACGTTACATCATGTCGTTCACATGCAGATGAAGCGATGTCTAATTCGGGACTAGTTTGACTGTTGAAGCCAAGGTTCTTTCGGATTGTGACACCTTTCTTCATCTGTCTTCCTAGACATCAGTTTTCCTATGATGTCCATAATTGTTTAGTTTGATTGATTATATTTTATATGATCTTAAAAGGTTGTATAGATCGTTGTTAGATGACCGTATAGATCGTTGTAAGATCGTCGTATAGATCGATTTAAGATCATCGTATGTAATAAACTGATCAATTAGAACTTTTATTGTAATTAGCTGAAATATAATTTTATTGTGTGCTCAAGCTTTTAATTTTTTGTTCTAATTTTGTTTTGCATATAATTCAATTTAATGGGATAAGTGACCCACTAAATTATTATTGAATAATTATTTAACTGCTACTTCACAATCAGTATGCCAGGATTCAGTGAGAATCAATATCTAGGGATTATTATGTGAAGAGATCGAGAAGTAAGTCAGTTTTGTGAAGAATTGAACAGATGTTAAGAAGAACTAGACGACATGATCGTTTTGTTTCATTTTTGTCTAGAGTAGGAGACGAGGAGGCGAGGCAGTCGTCAACTGATTTTTGGATGTAAATGGAATATACGAAAATATCCATTTACATTTTTAATGGCAAGATATGACTCGCCATCGATTTAGCGTTGACGCTTTTCAAAACGAGCAGTGGAGAGTTTAGTAATTTCAGAGGGTGAACGATCAGTGAAAATTTGACAACCAGATGAGGATGACATGAGTTTAAACAATTGATATAAATAAGACAGTAGAGGCTTGGGTGCGGTTTCTAAGAAAACCTTTAAAAGTGGAGGATGATAAGAATCTGATAGAGAAACAGATTTATTAAGACGATACACGGAAAGTAGAGAGACATCACTAAATAGATACGGATTATCGGTAGGAAGAATCATGGGTAAGGATCGAGAGGAAACATCGGCATCAAGACTGGCTTGAGGAGAAGAGGAATCAGAGGGTTCCACATTAGAGATAATAATGCATCTATCGCCAGAATAAAATCGTTTACTTTGAAATGGAGGAGTTACGGGAGTAGTCGGCAGTTGCTCAAATACTCGGAGACTAGTAATAGCAGACGTAGGAGAGCGATAAAAATGTATAGTCGAGTGTAATTGTGTACAATGAGAGGTATGGTCAGAGGAGGAAGATATGATTACATGATTGGAAGATTATTATGATAATGAATCCGCCGCGAAGGCGATGTAAGAACGAGATTGGGTGTGATGGAAGCTGGCTGAGAACATGGTGAAAATATAGATGGGCAGTTAGAGAACATTGACATCAATTCTTCAGCCGAATCAGGTGTTATTGTCGGGTCAATTTAATATAATTGGATTTGTAGACGTTGAGTTTTGCTAGATAGCAGGTCATCGGACGAGTTGGCCATAACTGAATTATCACTTCATCGGAAAAGCGACTCTCTGCAGACCCGAAAAGCCAAAAGAGGTTGAGTAGTTTGGGACATGTAAAAGAAGGGAATTACAGGAACGTAAAGAACAGTAAACATGACGATAATTGTTGAGAAAAGGAAGGTTGAGAAATAAAGGGGTATGAAAAGTTACTAGGCAGAAAGTAATGTGAAGAAGACGAATTTGAACACGACAATACATTGTAGGCAAATCGAGAGAAGCAATATGGTGGGATAATAATATAATAATACAAATTTATTTAATGTGGCAAATGCGTACAAGCTGTACGCTTACAAGTCCACAAACAAAAATGAGAAAGTCAAGCAGATAAATTGTTAAAATGGGATCGGATTTGTGGTTTGAAGCACTGCAAGGAAGTTGATTGGCGTATATGAATGGTCAGATGATTCAACGATAGAGGAGCAGCCACAACGAAGGAGCGGAGTCCAAAGGAGGTAGAGTAGTTTGGGACATGTAAAAGAAGGGAATTACAGGAACGCAAGGAACAGTAAACAGGACGGGAATTATCAAGAAAAGGAAGGTTGAGAAATGAAGGGGTATGAAAAGTTACAAGGCGGAAAGCAACGATAAGAAGACGAATTTGAACACAACAATAAATTGTAGGCAAATCGAGAGAAGCAAGATGGTAGGATGTATGATCAAAACGACGAAGACGGAGGAGAATTCGGACAGCTGCGTTGACGATGCGTTGTAGGGGAAGAAGAGTGGATTTAGGTGAGTTGGAAAATAGACTAAGACAATAATCGAGTCTAGAAAAAAGGAGAGATGATATGAGAGTCATACAAGAAGGGGAATCGATCAATCTACGAACTTGACAGAGGTTACGGAGTATCAAGGTAGATGAGCGTACTTTATCTCTAACGAAAGGTTTAAGTGAAAGTCGGTTGTCAAAATGGAAGCCTAGGAAAACGAGATTATCAACGATAGGAAGAATTGTAGAATTTAATGATACGGAGGGAGGTTCGAAGTTGAGGCGTCGAGGTAGGATCCACATAATTTTGGATTTATCAGGATTCAGAGAAAGGTGAAGGGAAGAAAGATGATTGGAAATTGAGACAAGACAGTCCGAAGCGGAAACACTAAGATCGTGAATACGATAAACAGGTGCATGAGCATAGATGAGAATGTCATCAGCATATTGCATAACATGGAAGTTAAATTTATGAGAAATCGAAGACAAATCACCAAGAAGAAGAGAGAAAAGTATAGGGCCTAATACGGAGCCTTGTAGAACACCGGACGGAATGGACGAAGGATGGGAGAGAGAAGAGTTAGAATATACGCGAAATGTACGGTTTGATAGATATGAAGAAAACCATGATGCAGTGAGTAAAGAGAAGCCATAATCATGACGAAGGAGATGGAGCAGAATCGAGTGATCGACGATGTCAAAAGCTGACGATAGATCAAGAGAAACTATGACACTACATAATTTATGATCGCGCGATATGAGTAAGTCGTTATAAACTTTAAGACATGCAATTTCGGTAGAGTAATTAGAGCGAAAAGCGGCTTGGAAGGGAGGAAATAAGTTAGAGGTATAGAGATATGTATTAACTTGCTTAAGAACGAGACGCTCAAGGAGTTTAGAGAGGGTTGGGAGAAGTGAAATAGGACGGTACGAATATGGTAGTGAGGAGTCGAGAGATTGCTTTTTGATGAGAGGACGAACAGTGGCATATTTCCAGATGGAAGGAAATGTACGGCTACGGATGGACGAGTTGAACAATGTGGTTAGGAAGGGTAAGATAAAGGAGCAGATATTTTTAAGCAAGTGAGTGGGAATTGGGTCAGAAGGAGAGGTTTTATTAGGTAATGACAGCAGAACCGAAGAAACTTCATCAGACGAAACGGGAAGAAGGTGGAATAGTTCTGGGAGGGAAGTATTTAAAGATAAGAGTGGGTACAAGGGGGCTATGGGTAGTAGGGAAAGTAAATTAGATAACTTAGTTTGTAGATAAGAAGAAAATTCATCAGGATTTATATTACAAGGGGATGATGATCGTGAAAGAATTGAGTTTAAGATTTTCCAATGAGATTTAGAGTTGGAAGATGACTCGAGTTGATTTCGTCAAAAGAGAGTACGTTTAGTACGTATAAGAATGAAATGTGAACGGCGTAGAGAAAAGTAGGAATCACGAAGATTTGTAGGGAGTGAGTTGGGTGAACGTTTAAGAAAGCGTTTATACATACGAAAAGAGTGACGGAGTCGACGCTTAGAAAGACTACAGTCAGAATCGAACCAGGGAGCATGGCGCAAGCGCTGGGAACGTCGAAGTCGACTAGGCAGAAGGTTATTGATGATCGACGTAAGTTCAGAATCAAACAGAATGCAGAGATCATCGGGAGAGAGATAGTTAAGAGGAAGTGAAAAGAGTGAAGAATTGAGTAAGGCTGTGCAGAGAACAGGGATATCGAGAAGCTTCCAGGGTCGACTTGGTGTAGATAAAGGTAAAGGCGGAGAAGGAGGATGGGGACGAGTAAGAGTAAGAGTGACAAGGAAATGATCGGACAAACCAGGATCAGTAATTGACAAGGAGGTATAGTCATTGAAGCAGTTAGGAACAGCAATGATGTCGAGAGCACCGCCGAGAATATGAGTTGGGCTTGTTGAAAGTAATTTATAGTTAAACTCAGAAAAACGATTAGTTAAAGTGATAGAGTCAGAGTCAGACGGGCGATTAAGACCAATGTTAAAGTCACCGAGAACAAAATATGGAGTATAAGACAATGAACAGTGAGACATTAGATCTGCAAGGTCGTTAAAGAAGATACGTGATGGGGCAACTGAACCTGGACGGTATACAATCACAAGTTCCAGAGGGAAAGGCGTTGATAATCTGCATATGAGTAATTCGAACGAAGTGTAACGGATGTTAACGTTGATTTTACGTAAAGACATTGGGTGACGAGCAATGGCAACAATACCGCCATGGTTAGACGCAGTAGATGTATGAGATGTAATTTGACGAGCTGATTCAACTAGAGAACAGCCAGAGCGACATAGACGACGAATAGCAAGATCGTCGGAGTCAGAGTGCTGGGCAATATCAGAAGGGGAGCGGTCAGGAAAGATACGGCAAGTAGATGAAGTGGTAAGAAGTTTAAAACGTTGGGAGAGTCCCGAAGAGGCATGTGAACTATGCCGGAAAACGATTTTTAAGAGTGGAGGACTGAGATGACTGGATTTAGTGGATTTGTTTAAACGAATAAAGGATACAGGAGCGATATTATTGAAGAGTGATGGGTTATCATCAGGAAGAATGGTTGCTAGGATAGATCTGAAAGTAGATACATCATCATCGAGGCGAGATTGTGGAGAAGCAGATTCGGAAAGCTTTAAGTTTGATATGATTATACAGCGATCGCGCGAAGGAAAACGATTTCGTGGAAGTGGTGGACGGACAGAGCTGGTAGGAGTCGAGGTAGATGAGCAGATAGAAGTGGAAATGACAGGGGTACTTGATAAAGAATTAATATTGGTTGGAGCAAGTGTGACAGGAGCGGGGTGTTGAATCGGTTGATCAGAGATGTGACTGGATATGATTTTAAATGAAGGATGTAAATTATTTGGAAGTGTTACGTGGGAGGTAGAGTAAGGAGAATTAAAATAGGTTGGGGCATGAGTGACAGGAATGGAGTGTTGAATCAGTTGATCGGAAATGTTACTGGAAATGATTTTGATGGAAGGGTGTAAATTATTGAGAGGTGATACAGGGGAGGTCGAGTAAGGAGTACGTGAGGAGAATAAAGAAGTTTGAGATTTATTTAGATTGGGGGAGGAATAGGAAAGAGGAGGTACGAGATGAAAAGCTTTACCGTTAGCATTGTTAGAATGAGAAAGATTAATGGAAGTTTGGTACGTAGTTGAACGAGGAGTGTGTGAGAGAGTGGGTTTAATAATGGGATTATATGATGCGAAGTCAGGTGTTGATGCGAGGGAAACATCTAAAACAGCATTGGTTTGAGTGGTCGTGTGTGATACAGGAGTAGATGAGCAGGATAACTGTAGTAGTCGTACTGATGTACAAAAACCGCAAGTGAAATGTTTACGTTTATACACCGAGTGGTCGGATATTTTAACACGAACAAGTGTCCATACATCGCAATCTTTGGAATCGCATCCAACTTCAAAGCTGGTATAACCATCATTGCATTCTGATGTGGAAGATTCTTGATCAGGAACAGGGATCTGAGATCGCGCTTTTTTAGGCATGACCTTTTTTCGATAGATTGAGCTCAATCCGCGAGCTTAGCGAGCGGAACTGACAGGAATAATCTGGAACTGACAGGAATAATCTGGAACTGACAGGAATAATCTGGAACTGACAGGAATAATCTGGAACTGACAGGAATAATCTGGAACTGACAGGAATAATCTGGAATTTAAGTATTTAACAATCAAGACAATTTTAGCATGATAAAACGACAGAGACGGAGGAGAATTCGACGGATGTGTTGACAATGTGTTGTAGTGGAAGCGAGTGTAGTTAGGTGAGTTAATAAATGTACTTAGACAGTAATCAAGTCTTGAGAAAGGGAGAGAAGATATGAGAGTCATACAAGAAGAGAAATCGATCAATCTACGAATTTGACGAATGTTGCGGAGAATCAAGGTAGATGAGCGTACTTTATTTCTAACGAAAGGTTTAAGTGAAAGTCAGGCGTCGAGATGGAAGCCTCGGAAAACAAGATTGTCAACTATAAGAAGAATAGTAGAATTTAATTATATTGAGGGAGGTTCTAATCCGGGGTGTCGAGGAAGGATCCACATTATTTTGGATTTATTAGGATTTAGAGTAAGAAGAAGAGAAGAAAGATGATTAAAAATTAAGGCAAGGCAGTTGGAAGCAGAAACATTAAGATCATGAATACGATATGCAGGTGCATGATCATATATGAGAATGTCATCGCTAGAATAGACGCGAAATATTGCATAACATAGCAGTTAAATGTATGAGAAATAGAATACAAATCACCAAGAAGAGAGAAAAACAAAGCGCCTAATACGAAGCCTTGTGGAGCACTGGACAGGATGGAAGAAGGATTGGAAAGCAAATAGTTAGAACAAACGCGAAAAGTAATTGACAGATTAGCTGACTGACTCTGCATATTTTATACCATTCATAAATTGAAAATAATGCTAAGGTAATGACAAGATAATTATTCTTATTAGGTTTTAAAACAAATTGCTCGTAATTTAGACTTAGCATATTCTCCAGCATACTGCATTTCTTAATGCGTTAAAAATGTTTTAAATATGTATAAGGCTCAGTCCTAGGTCCCCTGCTTTCCTCTCTTCTGCTTGGCAATCTCACTCCGTTTATCAAACCTTTTTCCTTTAACGTAATGCAATACGCCGATGACATCCTCATCTATGCTCATGCACCCGCACATCGCATACACGATATCGGCAATTCTGCCTCCAACTGTCTTTCTTCTATCTACAAACGTCTCTCCAATCTCCATCTCGTTCTAAACCCTGACAAGTCTAAAATGATGTAGATCCCCCCGTAAACCAAACATATCTCCTCCCACTGTATCTTTTGCCTCATCGATCATCCCCATAGTACACAATCTCACTTTCTTAGGCTTCCATTTTGATGATCACCTTTCCCTTAAACCCTTCGTCCGTGACAAGGTCCGCTCGTTTTACTTAATTCTCCGTGGCATCCGCCGTATCCGCTCCATTATCGACTTCCGTTCTTGTACGTCTCTTCTTTCATCGCTTCTTTTCCCTAAAATCGATTACTGCCTTAGCCTCACTCTCGTCGCCGCCTCACTCGCCTGGAGCTTATGTAGGTAGCGATGGACCTGTAGCATCCCGTATTTGGAAGTGGGGATATTTGCGTTCTTCCTATTCAACTCCAAATTCAGTGTCAAGACCGTATGACGAAGTCTCGAAATATATTCTGTCTGATGAAGCGATTTCACAAAGTGATACACCGAAGATGTCGAATGCTCACAATGCGACATTTCGTAATATCTCAAACAAAGATGGTCAGTGCGTTTCCTCGGGCAACGCACACGTCACCTTGATGTCACCATCAAGTTCTTTAGAGTCTCATGATTCACATACCCAGACAGACTTATCTAGCTTGCGGAATATTGTTAAAACGGATACTCAAATACCCAGCTTACGTGCATGTACAGATACACAATCTGCTGTGTCCTGTGATGGTCTCGATAGGGTGATCTCAAATAAGCGGATATATAATAGAGGATGCTCAGTTATTCTAGCTAATGTGCCCGAGTCTATCTTCGAGAATGCGCAAGCACGACTGAATGACGACATTCAGAGTTTGAGGTCTATTCTGGCACATGTACTTGGCTCCTGTGACATTGAGACAGTCCAAAAAGTTAAACTTGTCGCTCTTTTCCGTCTAGGTAAGCGTAATGATTTAAATAATAAACCCCGACTACTCAAAGCTGTCTTCCATAACCAACTTCATGCTACCTTAATGTTGCGAAACTCGTTCCGTCTCAAAGGGTCTAATATTCGACTGCTGAAAGATCTTGATGTATCAGAACGAAAAAAATTATCGAAGGTTAAAAAGGAACTATCATCTCGTGTTGCTAATGGAGAAACAAATCTCTATGTGAAAAATTTTCAGATTGTGAAGCGACGCACCTGGCTGAGTTAGAGCCCACTAGTCATGTCGCCTCGCGTGCATTCTGTAATCGAAACGGACTCGTCTACTCTGCCTATCAGAGTCTAAATGGTTTAGCGTCCGGGTTATTAGGATGTGTAAGGGGTGATAGGAATACTCCCAGAGGTATGTTGGGGCATTGTGAAATACTCCATGGTAATGTTCGCAGTCTTATATCGAAGATAGATGAACTGAGATATAGAGTTCAGTTAATTCGTCCTAAATTACTTGCTACCACAGAATCATGGCTATATAGTGATATTATTGATAATGAAGTCTCCATACCTGGTTATCTGGTTTTCCGCAGTGATCGTAAAAGTGGAAGAGGTGGAGGTGTTATTCTTTATGTGAGCAACGATGTGAAAGTAACTATTCTTAGCACTTCTTCTTCTGATAAAGTCGAAAGTTTGTGGTGTCGGGTAAAATTCATGCATACCGCTCCGCTTGTTCTGGGGGTAGTATATCGTTCACCCTTGGCCGCCACAGATAAACTGATTGGGGAAGTAGAACTTTATTATAAAGGTACCTCCAATGTTTTAATACTTGGTGACTTGAATATGCCTTCGGTTGATTGGAATTCGTATACGGCTTTTCCTACTTGTGGCCATGCTTCCTATGACCTTCTGGAGTGTATCATCTATAGTGGTTTAACTCAGCATGTTCAAAATTACACTCGTTTTGCTAGTGACAGTACATCTCTATTAGATGTATGTTTATCTTCGAACAGTGAGATTATTAACGCTATCCGTTATGATGCCCCGATCGGTATGTCTGATCATTGCGTAGTGATCATTAGGTTAAGGTTTCAAGAAGAAACTCGAGGTCCGCTTGAAAATCAAGTGGTTAATGCTTTCAAAACCAACACAGATGCAATTCAGTCAATATTTTCAACAGTTTTCTGGCCAGATCCCGCTGTTGTTGGAGTACACGGCGCGTGGAATTACTTTCAGAGAACCTTAGAGTCGCTGCTTATTTTATTCTCTCCACTTAGAAGCAGGACACGTCGAAAAGATTCTCCCTGGTTCGATTCTGAGTTACGTTCAGCATTGAGGACTCGTAATTTGATCTTCAATCGCTACAAAGTTGGGGAGTGTAGTTATGATGTTTTTAAACAGGCGAGAAATTTATTCAATTCATTGAAGAGAAAGAAGCGGTGTGCATTTGAGAATGCATTAGCTAACAAGTGTAAATACGATTTAAAGGTCCTTTTTCAGTACCTATCAAGCAGGGGAGCTGTTGATTCTTCGATTTGTCACTACTTCTATGACATTTCTGCGAATGACCTAGCTGAAGAGTTTGCGGCACACTATTGCACTTCAGTAGAGCCCGCAAATGAACATCAAACTTTTTGTATGGAATCTAGTGTGCTGAACACTTACTCTGACACGTGTCTTGTGTTGGATCTTGACAATTTGATAACGCCAGCTAAAGTCTATTCCGAATTACGCCGTCTAAAAGCAAATAATTCAAGAGGTTGTGACTTACTACCTTCTGTTTATCTGTGCAGATTAGCAGGCTCAATTTGCGTTCCTCTCTGTGCAATTTTTCGCCAGTCAATCTTGGAAAGATCTCTTCCTAATGTGTGGAAGCAGTCAATTGTTCTTCCCTACTTCAAGAAGGGAGATCGCTCTTCCGTCGAGAATTATAGGCCGGTGAGCATTACCTGCATTTGCTGTAGAGTGTTGGAGAGGTTTGTGCATCGCTACATGGTTGAGTTTTTTCGTGTAGGAAAAATTTTAGTCCCTAATCAGCACGGATTTCGGGAGGGTTATTCAACTGTTTCAAATTTGCTTGATGCTCATCTTGATTGGACAGCGAATAAGACACATTATACCGATACAGATATTATATTCTTCGACTTTTCTAAAGCTTTTGATAGAGTAGATCATGGTCTACTTCTTCAGAAACTTGTCAATACTGGACTCCCAAACATAATAGTTTATTGGATTAGAGAATTTCTTCGTGATCGTTGCTTTCGAGTACTTGTCGATTGGTCATTGTCTGTGTCTAGAGAATGTCATATTGGAGTACCTCAAGGCTCAGTTTTGGGTCCGCTTTTATTCGGCATTTATGTTAACGATTTGCCTGGGTGCATTCGCTCTCGATCATGTTTGTATGCAGATGACTTAAAAATATGGCGGCCCATTCATTCATGTGAGGATGTTGATAATTTGCAAACTGACATAGATAATGTGGAGTTGTGGGCGGCGTTAAACAAGCTTGTGATAAATGTTTCGAAATGCAAACACATGCGTATTATTGGTAATGCTCGCAAGCAACTAACATCAGCTTGTTACACATATAAGGGCTGTATTGTGGAAAGTGTCGATAGTTACAAAGATTTAGGAGTATGGGTTACCTCTAATTAATCAACTAAAAAGCACACTGATCAAGCTTGTGCCAACTCCAATAAAATGATAGGTATGATTCGACGCGCGTTTGTTCGCGTTAATCCGACTGCTCTTCGGCCTCTGATTTTAGCACATGTATTGAGTAGACTTTTATATGCAGCTCCGGTTGTATACCCACGTACTGTGCATGAACATAAGAAATCAGAGAGGGTACTTCGCAGGGCAACAAAGCTAGCACTAACGTTGGCGTCGCTGCCTTATGAAGACAGACTGAGATCATTAGGACTTGAGACCGTCACATGGACCCGTCGGTACATGGATATGTGCCTTGTTTGGCATTTATTCCAACGTCCTCATCACCCTCTTCGGAGTAGGGTTCAACTACGTGGTTCAAATGTTCTTCGCGGTCATTCTTTAACTATTCGAAGAAACAGAGTACAGAAATTGGGCGCGATGCAATTTGATAGAAGAATTGTTGAGCTTTGGAACAACCTTGATGCAGACACCGTTGGATGCAGTTCACTTAATACTTTTAAAAGAAGACTACGAATGGATCAAGCAATGTTTCGTGTTGCATTTCCTTATTTTAATAACTAATTAATTTATTTACGAACTTATTGTGAGCCAGCTATTTGAGCTAATGCTCGTATGTTGTTGAATGTATAATAATAATATAAAATAAAAGTCAATTTTTATGAATTGACTAATAAATTATATACGATTTATTCAAATAAAGAATAATTATATAAGATTTTATATAATTTGTGTTTATATCAAGCTAAAATTATAAATTGAAATTTAAGATAATAGTCAATTGTTATGAATTGACTAATAAATGATATACGATGTATCATAATAAGTATTAGAGATCACCAGGATGATCTCTTATGTTATCAGGTTTCAAACCCTATTTCTCATAGTTGCCGAAATTTTATTCGATATAAAACTATCGAATATCAAATCCTTATGACTATGTCTGTGCATATAATAATAAAATTGCCTTAATGAATATTCCTAATTTGAATTTCTATAATTATGTATAATCTATTAATAATAGATAAATATAAAACTAGCTGGTTAACTTGTATGGATAAATTTAAATAAATTTATCGAATATTTAAATTTCCAAATCAAAAAATGTGTGACCATAAGTTTTAATCGTGTAACGTTATTTGTTTTATTGCTATCTAGTAAAATTACATTTTGACAAGATATCTCTTATTAAAGAACGTTCCTAATATTAAGAAAAATATAAACGGGCTGATTGTCTTATTATTTGTTATTATATCTCAATAATGAACTATTCATTGTTTGTAGTGTATATGTAAATGACATTATTAGTATGTTTTGATAAATTACTTGCGCTTAAATTGTTCAAATTAAACCTCGTTTTTAGATGTTTAGTAAATTTATTGGAAATAAGAAATCAAAATTGTTTGATTCCAAAAATCTGTTACAATATTTCGATAGCTTCTGTCATCATCACAATTGAAATTAATAAAAATATTTTTCAATTAATATTTGAATAATTAATAAAATAATTAAAAATAATCTAAAATAGCTTTTATTAGTTCAATTATACGGATAAAATTTGAGTTACAACTCAAATTTAAACAACTAAATTTAATAAATAATTTATCAAAGGAAATACGTAATTATTTTTGATATTTCGCTAACTAATGCTAGCGAAATCTGTTTCTGAAGATGCTAACAGAAGTTAGCAAAATATCAAAAATAATTTCTTCTTTCCTTTGATCCAGCTTTAATAATTATTTATCAATAATGGATCAGTATCAACTATCTAAAATTATAAATATTTAATTAATTAAAATATTTAATTAATTAAAATATTATTATATTATTATTTATTAATTAATATTATTATTTATAATATTATTAAATATTATTAATATTTTAATTAATTAAAATATTATTATTAATTAAAATATAATTAATTATTATTAAAATAATCGATTCGATTTACAATAAGCAATGATTTTGCTAATCGAAATATAAATATAATCGAAATATAAATGCTATAAAGTGGTTATCGCTAACAACAGCAGCACCTGCCCAAAGCAAATGGCGGTTATCGTTTTGAACTTTTTTATATAAGCATGTACATTTTAAAAAACATTGTAATTTTCTGAATATAATAACAGATGTAAGCGAAATATCAAATAAAATTTTCATTCTTTATTTGATTTAGCTTCAATAATTATTTATCAATAATGGATCAGTATCAACTATTTAAAACATTAAATTTATTCACTCTATTTCGGGTATGAGCGGAATATTTGCTTAGACCAGTTAACATAAACATTTGATTGACTTAAAAAATATTCTGCAAGATGGATTTATATTTAAATTTATTAATTTACATTCTGAAATATGTTTTGCGAATATGTATTCCAAAAGCATCTGGAGTAAAATAAATATAAAGAAAGTATCTTATTTTTAAAAAATGTCGAAAGAAAATTCGGGACTACCAGTTAAAAATATTTTTATTGATGGTCAAAATTTTTAAAATACTTGTTTCCTTTGGTGACTTTTACTTCGAAAAATGGAAAATGAATATAATTATAACTACTTGCGATTATCCGAAGACAATAATTGCTTATCAATAATTTTTGACAACTATTCTAAGCCACATTCACTGTAAACGGACTTCCCATAATGTGTCGATCAGCCCATTTAACTGTTAGGTGATAAATTCCTGATTGAGGTAAGTTATAGCAAACATCGTAAAGATTTTCACCGCATTTTCTAACCTCAATGTCTCTACTTGGCTTTCGTGGACCCTGCATTGAAATAGTTAGAACGCTGCGTCCCGCTCCGTTTGTGTCAACTGTAAAATGAGCATCTTCTCCGGTAAATGCGTGCGACAACCCTGTACCGTATGCTGAAACTTTATCGGAATTGACGATTACGCCTCCACCAACTTCTGAAACTGATACATTTACTGGTCTTAGTGGTTGCTCTGATCGGATCTGTGTATGTAAGGGTCTTGATATAGAACCATAGGCAGACGATCCGTACGACGAACCATATGTTGATGCGTTATCATAGACATGACAATGAAATGGACTTCCAGCAATTTGAATTTCAGCGAATTTTATAATTATTATATAGAGTCCTTGCATAGTAGGTGTGTAACTCGCTCTGTAGCCTTTTTCGATTTCAATGCAATCAATATCGACTTTAGATGGCCCATCAACAGTTACTGATAAGGCACCAGTTCCGGCTGCTGATGTATCTATAAAGAATTCACAAGGTGAATAAACCTCTCCGTGGTAGAGGCCAGCACCCGATGCAAATACCTTACTAGGATCACATGTATTTTCATTAACAGGTACTCTGAATGGACTATCTGGTATTTCTCGACCATTGTACTTAACATGAACCCAATGAATACCGCCTTGATCAGGTGTAAACCTAATAGTGTAACTATTATTCGCACCTTCTAGTAAAGTGCAAGGTTGTTCGATACCATTTGGGGAAACTATATATGCTTCTAATCGTCCTTTTCTTCCAGTCATATCAACAGTGAAACTCATTTGCTCATTCATATTGTGACTACCCGATAAATTGTCTATCAAACGCATCTGTGGAACGTCGCTACCAAATGGCGACTTTATGTTTGCAATGAACGGAGAACCAGGAACATGCTGATCATTGAATTTTACGGATATTTTGTATTCACCGAATTCCGGACACTGATAAGCAACAATGCACGTTCCATCTTTTTTATCCGAAAAGTCGATTTCAGATTTAACAGGTCCTTCGACTGCAACAGACAGGCTACCGGCTCCAGCTTCTTTTGTATAAATTTCAAATTGACATCTTTCGTTTACATACCCTCCTACAAGCCCATTTCCATATACTTGAATGCTTCTTGCGCCTTTACCAGCTACTGGACCAACGTAAAATTCAAATGGACTTCCAGGTATGTCTTCACCTTTATGTCGCACATTAACTGAGTGTGTTCCGCTTTCTCTTGGTATGAATCTAATGCTGTAATTATTGTCATCTAAGTCGACCACTTGACATTGTTCTGTGCGTCCAGATGGTGATTGCACAAACGCTGTCATGTCGTACACATTTGATCCAGGTACATGGAATTGAACGGGCTGTCTAATTTGATGTTGATCTTGATGTATGTATGTAGATTTGCGTTGTTGATCTTCCGTATATGCTTGTCGCTGACTATAATTTCGTACCTCTGTAGACTGTTGTGATGATTGTTCCGACATAATGTTTGTTGGGGTAGGCTTATTGAATGTAAAGGACGCTGATGTTTCCTGTGGTCTTTGATTAACGTTACTAATGACATGCATATTCGGCCTACCTATTTGATGATCTACTTGACGTGAACTTTGAGATTCGTCGATATACGCACCACCCCCGCTTCCTTCGAAGCTACCAAAGCGTTGCCTTCCTTGAACGTCTATATTCTGTTTGCTCATAAACTGTCTACTATTAGCTGCTTGACCTCGACTATCTGAAGTGTATGAAGGGTTTTGTAGAGATTTGCTTTCGAACGCTTTTGATAAAGACAATACACCTTTACCTGCTACCGAGTCACCGGTAGTTGACTGCTCGTAACTACTCTGAGACATTTGCACAGGCGGTTGATCCCCTTGTTTATAGTATGAACTTGCATCTGACTGTATCTGCCTGACAATGTTCGGATTTTCGTTGTCTCTCTGTGACATTTCATATTGCTCAGCTCGTCTTGAATGATGTCCTGACACCTGACTGTATGTCGTATGCATTTTTACCAGCTAATCTCGTTTTTCTATTTCTATATGTACAAATCAACAGTGTTTAGGATAATGAACTAAACTTTCCTGAAAAACAAAACACGTTTTCTCACAGAATAATCTTCCAGATATTCTCTATTTTAATGCAACAAAAGTACATCGGTATTACTGCTAAGTCGGGATAATTGTTGTCGTATAATTGTGCCTGTGCGGTACTGGTGCTGCTATTAGCAATATTTTTGAGGATTTATTGCTCTATCTCTATATATCTCTCGAAACCTCTCACGCAGCAAATCTAGCAACAAAAACAATGAAGGTAAACTAATCTTCTCCTAAATGATGTACGGTACACGGATAGATAACCTGATGAAAATATTTACAAGGAGCGTGGCAGCAGAGTTACACACATATTGACATTACAAAAAAAACGCAAAAAAGGAGAGCAAAGAACATACTCTATTTTGTTTTGATTCCATCGGTAAACGCAATTGAATGCTTCTTTTTAATCTATATGCGTTTTATATGTTAAAGACTGGTTTTCCGGTATTAGGAAACCAAGATCGCTTCAATCTAAAAATAGTGTGCGCAGATCTACTGCGCACATGAGTTACACATCCTTCATCACCATCAACACCTATTTACCGGATCAGTATATACGACACTCAATCAACGTGGTGTTCACAACATATGTGTGCATGAACTTAGATAATAATACTTGCAAATGTAGAGTATAGAATTTCTGTTGATCTTTTGCCAACTACGGATTTTTTTCCTAGCAGACAACATATTTACTGGATTACCATGAGAAAATTGATAGTGAATTTATTCTCATATATAAATTTATTGATATTTATCATACTAACTTTTTGTGAAAAAATAACTATTAATATGAGATCTAATTCAAATTCGTGTTTAGCTAAATCTAACTAACGCAATACAACAATTTCGTTGAATATAAAATATACAACATATTCAGAATATTTCTTCATTATTATAATATCATATTTACAAGCTAAAGAAAAATTAAAGAAACTCTTATTTTTGATAAACGTGACGGCTTTTCAAATATTGAAAATATTGGTTTAAAATATAAGCTGAAATATTTTAATTATTTAAAGATTTAAAATTATAAATTCTTATTTTATTATAATACATTCAACAACATACGAGCATTAGCTCAAATATCTGGTTAACAATAAGTTCGCAAATATATTAATTAGTTATTAAAATAAGGAAATGCAACACGAAAAATTGTCTGATCCATTCGTAGTCTTCTTTTAAAAGTACTAAGTGAACTGCATCCAACATTGTCTGCATCAAGATTGTTCTAAAGCTCACCAATTCTTCTATCAAATTGCATCGCGCTCAATTTCTGAACCCTGCTTCTTCGAATAGTTAAAGAATGAACTCGAAGAACATTTAAACCACGTAATTGAACCCTACTCCGAAAAGGATGATGGGGACGTTGGAATAAATTCCAAACCAGGCACATATCCATGTACCGACTGGTCCATGTGACGGTCTTAAGTCCTAGTGATCTTAGTATGTCTTCATAAGGCAGCGACGCCAACGCTGGTGCTAATTTTGTTGCCCTACCAAGTACCCTCTATGATTTCTTATGTTCATGCACAGTACGTGGGTATACAACCGGAGCTGCATATAAAAGTCTACTCAATGCATGTGCTAAAATCAGAGACCGAAGAGCAGTCGGATCAACGCGAACAAAAGCGCGTCCAATCATACGTATCATCTTATTGGAGTTAACACAAGCTTGCTCAGTGTGCTTTTTGATTACTAAATCAGAGGTAACCCATACTCCTAAATATTTGTAGATATCGACACTTTTAACAAGACAACCCGTATATTTGTAACATACAGATGTTAGTTGATTGCGAACATTACCAATAATACGCATTTGTTTGCATTTTGAAACATTTATCACAAGCTTGTTAGACGCCGCCCACAACAAATGGGCGGCGCCCACCCAGGCAAATCGTTAACATAAATGCTTAATAAAAGCGGACCCAAAACCGAACCTTGAGGTACTCGAAGATGACATTCTCTAGACATAGACAATGACCGATCGACAAGTACCCGAAAGCAACGATTACGAAGAAATTCTCCAATCCAATCAACAAGTATGTCAAAATGATCATCTAGCAAATTTGAAACAGTTGAATAACCCTCCCGAAATCCGTGCTGATTAGGGACTAAAATTTTTCCTACACGAAAAAACTCAACCATGTAGCGATGCACAAACCTCTCCAACACTCTACAGCAAATACCGGTAATGCTCACCGGCCTATAATTCTCGATGGAAGAGCGATCTTCCTTCTTGAAGTAGGGAAGAACAATTGACTGCTTCCACACATTAGGAAGAGATCTTTCTAAGATTGACTGGCGAAAAATTGCACAGAGAGGAACGCAAATTGAGCCTGCTAATCTGCGCAGATAAACAGAAGGTAGTAAGTCACAACCTCTTGAATTATTTGCTTTTAAACGGCGTAATTCGGAATAGACTTTAGCTGGCGTTATCAAATTGTCAAGATCCAACTCATGAAACGTGTCAGAGTAAATGTTCAGCACACTAGATTCAATACAAAAAGTTTCACGTTCATTTGCGGGCTCTACTGAAGTGCAATAGTGTGCCGCAAACTCTTCAGCTAGGTCATTCGCAGAAATGTCATAGAAGTAGTGACAAATCGAAGAATCAACAGCTCCCCTGCTTGATAGGTACTGAAAAAGGACCTTTAAATCGTATTTACACTTGTTAGCTAATGCATTCTCAAATGCACACCGCTTCTTTCTCTTCAATGAATTGAATAAATTTCTCGCCTGTTTAAAAACATCATAACTACACTCCCCAACTTTGTAGCGATTGAAGATCAAATTACGAGTCCTCAATGCTGAACGTAACTCAGAATCAAACCAGGGAGAATATTTTCAACGTGTGCTGCGTCTAAGTGGGGAGTATAAAATAAGCAGCGACTCTAAGGTTCTCTGAAAGTAATTCCACGCGCCGTGTAATCCAACAACAGCGGGGTCTGGCCAGAAAACTGTTGAAAATATTGACTGAATTGCATCTGTGTTGGTTTTGAAAGCATTAACCACTTGATTTTCAAGCGGACCTCGAGTTTCTTCTTGAAACCTTAACCTAATGATCACTACGCAATGATCAGACATACCGATCGGGGCATCATAACGGATAGCGTTAATAATCTCACTGTTCGAAGATAAACATACATCTAATAGAGATCTACTGTCACTAGCAAAACGAGTGCAATTTTGGACATGCTGAGTTAAACCACAATAGATGATACACTCCAGAAGGTCATAGGAAGCATGGTCACAAATAGGAAAAGCCGTATACGAATTCCAATCAACCCAAGGCATATTCAAGTCACCACGTATTAGAGCATTGGAGGTACCTTTAGAATAAAGTTCTACTTTCCCAACCAGTCTATTTGTGGCGGCCATGGGTGAACGATATACTACCCCCAGAACAAGCGGAGCGGTATGCATGAATTTTACCCGACACCACAAACTTTCGACTTTATCAGAAGAAGTGCTAAGAATAGTTACTTTCACATCGTTGCTCACATAAAGAATAACACCTCCACCTCTTCCACTTTCACGATCACTGCGGAAAACCAGATAACCAGGGATGGAGACTTCATTATCAACAATATCACCATATAGCCATGATTCTGTGATAGCAAGTAATTTAGGACGAATTTACTGAACTCTATATCTCAGTTCATCTATCTTCGATATAAGACTGCGAACATTACAATGGAGAATAAAAATGCCCCAACATACCTCTGGGAGTATTCCTATCAACCCTTACACATCCTAATAACCCGGACGCTAAACCATTTAGACTCTGATAGGCAGAGTAGACGAGCCCGTTTCGATTACAGAATGCACGCGAGGCGACATGACTAGTGGGCTCCAACTCAGCCGGGAGCTTCGCTTCACAATCTGAAAATTTTTCACATAGAGATTTGTTTCTCCTTTAGCAACACGAGATGCTAGTTCCTCTTTAACCTTCGATAAGTTTTTCGTTCTGATACATCAAGATCTTTCACAGTCGAATATTAGACCCTTTAGACTGAACGAGTTTCGCAACATTAAGGCATCATGAGATTAATTATGGAAGACAGCTTTGAGTAATTTGTGTTTAATTTTTAAAGCATTTGGCTTACCTAGGCGGAAAAGAGCGACAAGTTTAAGGTTTTGGACGGTTTCAATGTCACAGGATCCAAGTATATGTGCCAGGATAGACCTCAAACTCTTAATGCCATCATTAAGTCGTGCTTGCGCATTTTCGAAAATAGACTCGGGCACATTAGCCATAATAACTGATCATCCTCTATTCTCTATACGCTTCTTTGAGATCACCTGATCAAGGCCATCACAGGACACATCAGGTTGTGTATCTTTACATGTACGTAAGTTGGGTATTTGAGTATTCGTTTGAACAATCTTTCTCAAGCTAGATAAGTCTGTCTGGGTCTGTGAATCATGAAACTCTAAAGAACTTGATAGTGACATCAAGATGATGTGTGTGTTACCCGAGGAATCGCACTGACCATATTTTTTTGAGATAGCTCGAAATGTCGCATTGATACATCTTCGGTGTATCACTTTGTGAAATCGCTTCATCAGACAGAATATATTTCGGGACCTCGTCATACGATCTTGTCACTAAATTTAGAGTGGAATAGGAAGAGCACAAATGTCCCCACTTCCAAATACGGGATGTGACAACGCAGGTAGTCATATCGTTCGTGAATATCCTATCGCAGGTAGTCCTATCGTTTTTTAGTCATATTGTACTGCTTCGTGAATTTTAACAGCTGCATGATCGTTCATATGTTTTCAAATGTCAACTAAGACCAAGGCGTGTAATCTACTGTAATTGACAGATCTATACATCATTGGAATAACCTGCCAGTTCAATTAATAATGTCGCCAAGAAATCAATTTGCGAAGAATGTTGATTATGATAACTTATTATATTTTTTAAGTTGAGATGCACCGCGATAATTTTTTTCTTTTTTATGTTCCAATAAATTAAATTAATTGTGCTCACAGATACGGTTCGGGAGGTTTTATGTTTCTTCCTTGTACTGTATCGGGTCCTGCATAATTATTTCGACTAATCAAGTTCGTGATTTTGGCATACTTATGCAATCGACATTGAAAACTAGATAGGACACTGATAGACGGTGCAGTTTTGGAAGAATGATGATTTATCTGATAAAAACAGTTGTTATCATTATCTTCACTGTGTTTTGTTCAGCCATACAACGCGCTAGTTCGTCATTACCCTCCACTATACTATCCAAGAATTGTTCCATTCTACGACAGTCGAAATGAGATATCTAGAGAAAATTTTATGGTGTGGCAGCAAACTTATTCAAAGAGATATAAGTATAAGTTATAATGAGCGATTAACTTCGATAGGTATAATATCATTGCTAACCAGATTACTCGTTCTGGATTTGCTCGTGATGTGGCATATAATAACGGTGATGGATGAATAATGCTTCAAGCTTCTCAACAAAGTCGACGATGCTAACGTCATCATCGAATGGTGTACTATACAATCCCGAATTCGCCTTGTCATCGTGGTCATGCGAATTTTGCCTGTCCCTTCGACGAAGAAACTTTCCTTGTGATGGTATGAGCAATAACAAAAGAGCCAGAAGTTTCAATGCCGAGATTGTGATTCAAGTAATGCTTAAAGTTTTTATGAGACATAGTGTGCCAGACGAGTTAATCGTAAACAATGTACCATAGTTTCGATCGTGCGAGTTTTAGAAATTCCTTGCAAATGACGGAACAAAATTGGTTATTGCCACAGTGCAATTTACATTGAACATCAAGAAATGATTTTTTTAAATAATAAACATAGGAACGTTAAATAATGTTACATGCAAGGTTGAACATGATAAAACACAACAATATAGGTTGAGTCGTCCTTTATAATGTCGGGCAATGGGGATCAGATCCCTCTAACCTACATTAGTGCGCAGCCTTCCGTCCGAACCACTAATGATCTCTCACACAACTGATGGTCCAGTCGAGGCGAACAATGGTTCGTAATTGCGAGATGAAGAGCTTAAGAAACCTTGGTATTTACTCTAGGAGAGGTCCTATATAAAAGAAAACTAATCACGAGATTGCCCAGGTACCTCAGATGCACACCTTAGCTTTCTCACTTAATGACAAACGTTGGGCCCATTTCAGGGTCCATCTAGCTTTCTTCAGTACACTTTTAAATTTAATGTAGTCTAGTCCGGTCTACCATTTAATTGTAATGGTACACTACAGTTATTTTACTCGATGTGGAAAGGAGGGGAATGGTTGATTGTTCAATATGGAAGAGAGCAATGCGCTTGCTAGTCTCTTTAACTTTTCTTTGTAAAGGAGCGTCATTAAAGTCAACCACCTGCGATTAAGAGGGGTTGATAATAAGATTGGACGTGAATAACCGATCTTTTTATCTTGATAAGAAGCGGTTGATATCCTAGAATACATCTATGCACCTGCACCCAAAAACAAGGCTGTGGTATGATCATCAACTCGGCCGTTTGAGTGCTCCTACGTCTTCGCCGCTTCGACCACACATCCACATATCTTGTTCAACTCGCCTTGCCCATCATATGCATCCGTATCCACTCCGTGTTCGCGTAACTTTTCATCTCATCGTTGCCAACTTTCCATCGTTCATCAACCTCTCTTTCTTAGACGACACTCTCCCCACCTCTCTATCGCTGCGTTCCCGTCATTCCCTCTTACTCCACTTCCCAATTACTCCAACAACTACGGTATTCAATCCTGCCTCGTCGCCGCTCCACTTGCCTGGAATCAGCTCCCTCTTGAGTCCGCCGAGTTTCTTTCTTTACCACATTCAAATACCTTTACCGTTTCCACCTCGACATGTGGTTTAGATTTTTTCTTCGTGTCATGTAAGTATGCGCCGGCACGTATTTGCCACGTAAAAATAAATCCTTTTATCTTTATAAGTAAATATACAGTTAAAGAAGAAATGGTTAACATTAGAAAATTAAATAAAACAAATTTATGTTCTTTCAAGAATTATATTTTCGCCATCGTCTTTTAATCTTTGGTAGATCAGATCCCGCAAGTTCACATCAACACATCATCCTCAGATTGATCCACTCCGAGTCTGACACACACCTATGGTCTTAATCATGGGCACGATGGACGATAGTCTTAACATTAGGTGCTTAAGAAATCTTAGTGTTTGCTCAGTGGACGTCCTCTAAACATTTTCTCTTTAACTTTTTATATTGTTGCAGGTGTGCTATGAAAGACAACCCTGTGTCTTTGAAGGATTAAGAAAAATGTTGGATTAAGAAAGAGGTTGGGGCTAACAGCTTTTATAATCTTAAAATGTAATGGGTTATTTTTAAGCAATGCGAGGGAAACGTCAAAAGCAATATCGGTCTGAGTGGTTTGTGTGAGACAAAAGTGGATGAGCAGGATAGCTGTAGAAGTTGTACTGATGAACAAAAACTACATGTAAATGGTTTACGTTGATATAATGAGCGGTCGGATGATTTAACTCGAACAAGTGTAAATACGTCACAGTATTTACAACCGCATCCTATTTCCAAACTTGTATAACCATCTACACATTCCGATGTTGAAGATGCGTGATTAGAAACAGAGTATATGAGAACGAGATGCTTAGACATGATCTTTTATCAAGAGATTAAACTTAATAAGTTTAAATTCGAAAGTTTCACTCTTTCGCAATAATAGCGAGCGTAATTGTCAGGAATAATCTGGAACTGTCAGGACTAATCTGGAACTGTCAGAAATAATTTTGACTGACAAGAATAATCTGAAACTGACAGATTTTTAACTTAATTTAAGTTAAACAAATTTTCAACTTAAGTTAAGAATTAATTCACAATTTTTATGCAACTTTGAATTTTACATTTTGAAACTGCAAAATTACTTTTAAATTTATTTCAGATGGAACCTAAAGGTATTGTAAAGAATTATTTGCGCTACAAGTTGGACAATTACTTTGGGGGAGTTACGGGAACTAGAGCGAATACCATTTTTGTACCAGATCGATTTTTGATCACCTGTTGTTGTGAATTCGCTAATGTCTATGATATTAAGCTTGAAAGAATAGTAAATTTAAAACATGCTTCACGTATGTGCTTTTATAATTAACATTCAGATATCGCAATATCGACCTACAAGCAAAGCTCAGATAACAAGAATTATCGAACTTAATTCCAATGAACTACAGGTGGCAATTGCATATTCTGACGGTTCCTTGTATATATGTTCTAAAACCTTATCATCCGTGCAACTTACTGGTCATCGCTTGTCAATTGGTGCTCTTGCTTTCCAGTCTGATCTAAAGATATTGGCTTCCGGTAGCGCGGTAATTGGTCTATGTTCAACATTGTTTATCTATTTTTGTATTTTGATCATTATTTTTAACTTAGGATCGTGACATTGTCATATGGGATATTATTGATCAACGAGGCCTCTGCAAATTGCGTGGTCATAAAGACGCTGTTACACATCTAGAATTTATGAAGTCAAGCCAAGTGCTAATATCAAGGTGAATTTTCAATGTCGCTTTTTTGAGTTTATTATTTAATTAACTAATTCTTGAGTTAATTATTTTAATGTTTCCTTTATATTATATTTAATAGATAAGGCATAAATTAGAAAGAAAAAAGAACATACAAAAACGCATTAAGAAATACAAATATTTCATTAAATTAACTTTTTTGATCTTTCATTTAGATAGTTGATTTTAAAAGATTACAAAACTGTACGTACTTAAATGATACGATGTACTAGAATAATTTACAGCAAATTAACTCTCGATGTTGTAAAAAAATAATTTTTATAAATTGATTAATAAGTAATATCCGATGTGTCGTAAATAACATACGATAGGTCATTTGTAGGAATTGCTATGTTAAAGATTAAATTTAAAATAAAAATGAATTTTTATTAATTGATTAATAAATAATATACGATGCATCATAATTAAGATTGGTGGTCATTAGGATAAACTGGTATCTTATTAGGTCCAGTCCTTATTCATCGACCCAACATATTAGATCAGTTAACTTGAGTATGTTGCATTAAACTTAAATTTAAAAAATATTTTAATTTTACGATTTTCTCTAATTGAAAATTTTAAAGAGTGAAAGATTTTTCTATTAATCGTTCAAGTTTTATGAATGATTAATATATAATATACGATGTATTAGAATTAAGATCACAGGTCATCTGGAAAAACTGCTATGTTACCAGATTTTGAGTTATGTTCCTCTATTCAACATAAAGCGGGACCAAGTGCATGCTAAAAAACATAAAACCATATGAGAGAACTTTAGCTTAACAATAAAATGTTTTCTTTCTATTTATATTATATTAAATAGATAAAGCATAAATTAGAAGTAGCTAATTCTCCATATTCAGGATTTTAAAAACGTCAGTGCATAAAGCAGAACATACTGGACATATTGTATTGCTCCAAATATTTACCTTTAATCTTAAAGAACGGATTAAAAAGAACAAATTAAAGAGAACGCATCAAATGTTTGTTTGCAAACTCTCAGTCTGTAACGAACACATTATAATCGGTTGTTTGATCAGAGTTTTGATGCCGCGGTAATTCGTGTCCATAAGTAATACGTGATCAGTTCCTTTCTGTGATCTCGTGTATCGTCCTTAATACCCTTATCAACAGTATAAATATAGTGTTCAGCACGGCACCGTTACACACCTACACACCTATTTAAGAAATAAATCTTGGTCTAATGTATTGTATAAGGAAGAATTTAGCAAACGCCGATTGCGTTCGTTTGCACTATGTAACTGATATCGAATACATCCGATCACGCTGGTTACCTGATATTAAGCATTCTGGTTACAAGGCATTAAACTTTAAATTTTCCGATTTACTCTTTTCTCTTAAACATTCACCAAAATATTTATTGAAAGCAAACAAAGAAAGAATAGTTTTTCATTAAAACTAAGTTTTCTTAATAAGGAAAATTAAGTGCTATAAGCTGTTGCGTAGTCAAATCATTGCAAAAATTAAAGTTGACTTCCGGATTTTCAAATTTTAAGAAATTTATGAATTTAAAAATATAATTTATAATAAATTTATAAATTTAAGAATTTACAAATTTAAATTCATAAATAAACATAAATGAATTTATGTTTTTATATATTTATTTGCATAATAAATTAATTTTTAAATAAATAATTATTTAGTAAAGACCAAAATCAAAATATTTGAAATTTTCTACTTTATAGTAATTTATAGTAATTTATATTTATATTAATTTAAATTTTTTTATAAATGGATTTTTCTTTAGAAAAATTAACAATGATGTTCTAAATCAATAATGATGTTTGATAATATAAATAATTTAAATGATGTATAGAATTAGTAAATTACTATAAAAGTAGCAATTTGTGTTTGTCAAATACGAACAATTAAAAATGTAGTTAAAATATCGCATCTTTAAAATTTGCTCTTTTCGCCGCGTTTTAGGATTTGATGTGTTTTATAGCTCTAAAGATCGAACTATTCGATTCTGGGATACAGAGTTGCAGCACTGTTTTCAAACAATATGTCCAAGCACCGAAGAGGTTGAATTATTTTATTAGTTCATGTTTAATTTCCATTTTAACAATTGTTTAGATTATGACTTTTAAATTGATGTTCGATGATATGATTGCTATAAGTGGATCACTTCAATTTCAATTGTATCATTGTAAATCTATCGTATGTATACACATTGTGTCTATTTTTGATTTGCTCGATTTATTAATTTAATTATTCCCTTATATAATTTTAGTAATATATTAATATTTCATATCTAATGATCTATTTTATTTATGTTATTTTTACTTAATATATAACTAATATATAAATTATAATAAAATAATATTGGCATATTAATGTGGCTCTATATATCAACATAAAATTACATTAAATTACAAATTAACAGTTTTACAAATATAGCTAACAGGTAAAGTATAATCAAAAGTTAATGTCAGAATCGAGCATTACTTTTGGTCAAGCATACATGTTGATGAAATACAGATGGAAATATTTGCAGTATGATCAGACGAAATTAAGGGAGATGTCTTAACAAGTTGAAAGTATTGTTTATGTAATGCGTTATGATTATACACAATGCTTAAATTATAGTCGATGTTCTTTATCATTTAATGGTGTTCTTCATTACTTTAAGATAATGCTGCTCTCGATTATTCAATGCGCTTTACCAATATTAGAGTCTGACTTAACATTAGTCAACTTTCGTTAACTGAATAAATGTCTTCGAGTATTCTTGCAGATAATTGTCGTTGTATCTTCAAGTGCTCTTCCATACTATTGAGGACTCATGCCAATATGAAGCGTTTATTATTTACGCAAAAAGATAAATATTAAGCACACTCCAGCTATTGCAACATTTAACACGAAGGTATCGGATATTGACCTACAATTATATCTTAGTTCCTTATACACTCAACAGCACTGGATATATTCAAGAATAACAAGACAACCGCTGTCTTCGCAAACATTGATACACGGGTATCCCTTAAGATTTTGTTGTATACACATTCCATTGTACAAACTATCCAGCCTTTGATGATACATTCTATGTACGGAATTTTTTAGCTTTAATTTGTTTAATTTTTATGCATCTTATTTTTTCTTATTTTTTTCAATTTTCATTCATTCTTTAATTTTTAATAATAAAAACTTATGCATTGCTGATTAGGAATGTTTTTAATTAAAATTCCCACAGAATTTAAAATTATTACAAATTTTTATAATATATTTTAAAAAATATATTTTATTAAAAATATATTTTATTATTTACTATTTCTGATAAGTTTTATTTAGACTTTTTTTAACTTTTAAAAAAAATGCCACGTTCGATTAGTAATTATGTTTCTATATAATTTTTATAACTGATTAAATAAATATCATAATACTCTATTAACTAAATTGTCATTTAGCATCGCGACATGAATGATAGTGATTTGATCGATACTCAGCAGAATACCACTATTACTGATTCAATGGTAACAATATTAGCATTGTGTTGTTTTATTTTAATCTTGATTAAATTAAACTTTGCACATTTTCGATTTTTTCACTTTTGATTTTTTGCATTTTTCTATTTATCGATTTATTATAATATATTATCTTTTTGTTATTCTGAGTCCGTGATTTTGATTTAAAATTTCATATTTATCTTGTCGTATAATTATCGTACATTTCAATGTCCTTTCTTATTTTAAGAGTATAGTTTACCCTATGCACATAATACCGTTATTTAGTCCTTAAATTTGATGTAAATTCGACATAATTTAAAATTTATTTTATCATATAATTTTTCTTCTTTTTCGTTAAATTATACCATTATGATACTGTTTATTCGTTTATTTATCCCTAAGAGAAATGGGGACAAATTGTTTGTCTAGAAATCAAAGGTCGATTGGCGACAAATAATAAATGGCAAATAAAAATATCTTTTTATAATAAAATTTTTTAACATTTTTAGTGGATAATGATCCATTATTGATAAAGAATTATTGGAGCTGGATCAAAGAATCTTCGTAATTTTCTGAAGATGCTAGCATAAATTAGAGAAATATCAAAAATTTCCTCTTTTCTTTGATCCAGATCCAATAATTCTTTATTTTTTATATATTTTATATAAATTTTTATATAATAAGAATTGGCAAACAACAAATTAAATAAATAGCTAATACTAATATATATAAGCTATATAAATAGCTTATACCTATAATATATAACTTTTATTTGAGATTTTTTTACTATCTCAAATAGCGATTGTTTAAGCTAATAATTAAATATAAATGAATTAGTATTAAGTTATGTATTACAATATAAATATAATAATGTATACATTAACGTCTTCGTTCTAAAAAGGTGCTATCATGTTTTTTAGTTAATATTTCAAAAACCAAATAAGCGATGTAATCTATAAAAAATAATATAAATATAAATTAGTGTTGCTAATGTTTAATTTAAATATTATAGTATATTATAGTATATATAATATGGTATATATAATATAATATAATATTTTTACATATTTTCTATTTAATTTACCTATTTTTACCTCATTATATTTATTATCTATATATAATTTTGTATATAAATATAATATTTATATATAAAAGTATTTTATTAAAGCATTTGTATTATTCTAAAACATTTATTTGGTGGTATAATAGCTAGTTTTGTTAATTTCTGAGAAACATTAAATCCTAAAAAATATTTTTTTCTTTTTCTTATATTTAAGTTTTGAGAATTGAGTTTCTAAGATTGTTTTAAGTCTACTGGTTGTATGATTATTTGGTTTCGGTAGTGACCTAACTTATAATTTCGTTGATTACTTTAAGGCTCGATTTAATATGATATTGCTTGGATCCGTTCCAGCATCTTCATCTAATCGAATCACCGAACTGATTGCATCAGATTCTATATTTGCAGTTCACGTAATTTGATCTTTTTCCTATACTAATAATATCGAGTTGTCAAAACTATAGGGCAACGATCGGAATTTAGATATTTATCAAATTCGTAGTTCAAATGAAATTAAAAATAGATTAAATTTCAACATCGACGCAAACAGTCGGAGGTATTAAATTCGTTCTTGTATAATTATCAAAATATTTAAGGTTAGTCCCAAGGTTGAAGATATTATCAAGAAGATGTGCACAATACAGGCCAAATCTAAAATACAAAGTGTTTGTATTCCGAATTTATGCAACGGCAAGGTATTACCAGTTACACTTAACAGTGCATAACGTGTTTTGTTGATATAAATTATTGACCTTTTGCAATTTAATCAATATTATGTTATTCGTAAGTTCTGTAGAAATCCTAATGCAAGTGTTTTATAATAGATTTATGATAAATTAAATTACAATTTCGTTTTGCTAATTTAAGCTCGCATAAATTAATTTCTTTTTATTTACTATTTTTTTGTATTTACAGATTCTTATATCTACAAAATCAAATTCGGTAGAGATACACGACCAAAATACACAAACAAAATCTAGTGAAATGAAGTTCACTCTGTCTACCGAAATATCTGGTCATCGTACATGTAAAAAGATTGATGTGAGTTCTGATGAAACTATGATTGCGATGACTGATGATACGAACGTTAGAATCTGGAATAGGTATGGTTCTTGACGCTTTTGAGTACAAATTATATCATTCACGGACAAAATCTAACATGTTTTGAGCTGTTAAACTTAATATCAAGTTTGAGATGTATTTGACACCGTAAATGGATTGTATTTCTTTGTAGAACTTTGTGTGGTTATGTCATTTTCTAAAAATCCCAGATTTGCCTTTTAGTTGTCGCCTCGAGAATTTACTTAGACTCATGAACAAACAGTTCAGATTTTAGAATAAGTTTTTAAATTTATACTTTATTTATAAAATTAAGAAATATCAACCTAAATTGTTCATAAATATCATACAATATGTTTTATTTTAACATCTTTTTACCATTTTCTTCATTGTAAACATTCACAGTAGAGCAAAATCGTAATAAAACAGATGTTGATGTCTTAATGTTTGAAAATATAAAATAAGTATTGACAGGCATTTTTTGAAATATTAAATTAGATACGGTGATGTTGATACGTATGTTATGGGCTTAATACTTTAAATTTCTTATATAAAGTTCTTATTTTTCCATTAAATCCAATGATATTCTAACAGTAATTATCAAATTGCATATGAAAACAGTTATTCTAAGATAAATATTTAAATTAGAGGTGCCGGAATAATTGATTCAAGACGAACACTAAGTTATATCATAATTTTATGTATTTAGACCACTCCAATTCTTAGTTATACTACTTTGTCTTAAATTGGATATATTGTAGCCTTAAAAAGGATACACAATTTAAGTCATTAAATTCATGTATTTGTACAACCATAAGGTTCAATAATCACCTTCATGATCTAAACAATTTAATAATCACCTTCGACAATTTACACGTAATATTGCACTTTCTGCTATATGTTTTTGGCTATTTCAGAATTTACGTATAAATAAACTCTCTTTAAGAAATCTGGGTCAAAACTTTCGGACGATATCATGCGACGATCACCTTACCTCGATCGCATTTTTACCTAATAATCATTACATTACTGCTGGTTCAAAAGTATATACCGAGTGTACGTGATAATGAACATCTATCAATTTTAAGTTTTAGAATGGTACTCTGTTCACTATAAACCTTGTGTCGAAGACTGTTATAGATTGCAAGAAGAATGCGCACGAAAATGCAATATCTCAAATATTCATTTATCCGAACAAGGTACTGTCAATTTGGTGTTTTTAAAATTGTACTTTTAAGTTATCAGTTTTAGAATCTGTTGCTCTTAATTTTGTTCTTAAAAACACATCTAATGTTTACATCTAATATTTTTTATTCTATTTTATATAACTTTTGAAAATTGAAGTAAAAACGAACGTATGACAGAGAAGCGTTTCTTGTAAAATAAATTAGAGCATTTTTGTAATTTTCATGCTTATTCTACAAATAATTCGTGAATTATTAATAATTTAATAATTAATAACTACTTTTAGTAAGTTTTTATATGACACGACATGGCATTATCCTTACAGGTTTTGTTCCTAATTTTTGATACAGCAGGACGCTACTAATCAGTCTGGGTGGGTATCATCAGCTGTTGACCCATACCTACATTTCACGTTTCGACCCTTACTCCGTACACTGGTGCTGATCGGATTTGAACTCAGGACGACTATATCGCGATGCGACGCTTCATTCACTAGGCTGAGTGCTCCAGTGGTGTAGATATGCATTTCTGTATATTGCTTTTGGTAGGGGATCGTATTCTAACGATCTATTAGAAACCTATCTAGATGTGTGATGAATGTTTTTAATGAATGTTTGCAATGAATGTTTTTACGTTTCGACCATTATTATCTGCTTACTCTATAAATGGTGCTGATTGGATTTGAACTTAGGACGTATGTATCGCGATTCAACTAAGTTCAAATTCGATCAGCACCAGTGTACGGAGTAAATTGTTAAGGGTCGAAAAAACCCTTTTGTTGTATTGGGTAGGGGATCGTATTCTAATGATCTATTAGAAACCTATCTAGATGTGTGATGAATGTTTTTAATGAATGTTTGCAATGAATGTTTTTACGTTTCGATCATTATTATCTGCTTACTCTATAAATGGTGCTGATTGGATTTGAACTTAGGACGTATGTATCGCGATTCAACTGAGTTCAAATTCGATCAGCACCAGTGTACGGAGTAAATTGATAAGGGTCGAAAAAAACCTTTTTGTTGTATTGGGTAGGGGATCGTATTCTAACGATCTATTAGAAACCTATCTAGATGTGTGATGAATGTTTTTAATGAATGTTTGCAATGAATGTTTTTACGTTTCGACCATTATTATCTGCTTACTCTATAAATGGTGCTGATTGGATTTGAACTTAGGACGTATGTATCGCGATTCAATTGAGTTCAAATTCGATCAGCACCAGTGTACGGAGTAAATTGATAAGGGTCGAAAATCGTATTCTAACGATCTATTAGAAACCTATCTAGATGTGTGATGAATGTTTTTAATGAATGTTTGCAATGAATTTAATTTAATTTAACTAATAAGAAAAAACAAACACATAATGCAAGTACAAAAAATACTGGAATTTGAGTGTAACCAAAAACGACGAAATATAATATTCTGCAAATTTGTATTACTTCATAAACTATTTAAAGTTTCAATTATCTATTTTTTATAAAGAGTATCTATTTTCAATTATCTATTTTTTATTGCGAAATAGAAACAGTCAATAATTCGTAAATGTTTTTACAGATAAAATAATATACTAATTTTAAATTGTTTTAAAAAGTCACTATTTCAGTAAGTCGGATCACTTAACTGAGTCTGTGTATTTTGAAATAATTAAAAATAAATATTTTAATTTAACTTGATTGGATCTGTGAGCTGAAATTCTTCTGATTGTGACACGATATTGTCCTTACAGGTATTGTTCTTATTTATGATACAGCCGGACGCTACTAATCAGCCTGGGTTGGTCTCATCAGCTGCTGACCCTGACCTGTATTTCACGTCTCGATCCTTATTATCCGTTTACTCCATACGCTGGTGCTTATCGGATCCGAACTCATGACTTTTGTTTTAATAAGTTTTTATATGTTATTAATAGCATTTTCATAATAACTACATAATTATATAATATTACAGTATTATATTATTCTGCTATAATTATAATTTATAATACTATAATTGTAATTATAATTATAAATATATAATCATAAATGTTATAATTACAATAACTAGATATGTTATAGTATATATTTATATCATATATGTTAAATTACATAGCAATGTTAAATTCTACGTTACTATAAATATTTGGTTTTATAATATACATTTTTTATTATTGAAGAGTATATATATTAAAAATATACTTTTATATATAAAAAGTATATATATTATATTTTAATATAATATATATTTTAATATAATATAATATATATTTTAATATTTCAATATATATAACTTTTTTATTTAATGTATCATTTAAAGTATATATATATTATATTTCAATATATATAACTTTTTTATTTAGAGTATCTTTTCAATTTTTATAACTATTGTATGATATAATTGATTACATTTGATTTAATTTAGTTATAATTAGTTTCGTTCATAACTTTTGTTGTATTCTATATTGTTGTAATAATTACCGAATAATATAATAAAGTAATATTATATTTCTGATGTGATAATTTTTCTATATTATAATTTGATAATATCCTAATATATATTTATTATATAATTATTATTTTTTATTAGATAGCTATAGCCTTAAGTTAGCAATTAGCTAAATTTTATAAACATTTAATAAACTATAATTGTATAATATTATATTTGTACTTTAGATTTATATTTTGATGCTTAGATATCTTAGCAAATTATTTAGATTAAATTATCTAAATCTGATTTTGTAAACAATTTAAATTATCTAAATATTTAAATATTTAAATTATTTAAATTTTTAAAATTATTTAAAATTATTTTAAATTATTTGAATTATTTAAATTATTGAAATTAATAATTTTTTAAATTATTTAAATTATCTAAATTGGCTTTTGTCATTTATAAATTGTGAAATTTAACTCACAAGCATGACTTAGAAACCTGAGTTATGTTTATGTACAACTTCGAAACCTTACTTGTAGTTTGGGGTTAAATTTTAGCATATGAAATATTTAGCTTCACATTTACTTAATATTATAAAATTATTATAAAGTTTAAACTATTCTACATTTATCAGTTCACTTTTGAATAATCGTTGTATGAGTATCCGACGTTTTTTATTTATTATCAGTTTTTTTAAATTGAAATTTGTCTCTAGATCGGATTCTCAACCTGCTCTCTCGATGGTGTCGTTAATCTTTGGACATTCAAATCAGATCAAAAGTAATGTATAGATAAATATTTTTGCTCTACCTAAAGTTTTAGTCAACTATTTGAATTAGATCGAACTGAAAGTGTTGGGGATGGTTGCACTACAAATGTGATAAGGTAAATAGCTCAATTATTTGTTTACTTTAAAAAATATGATTTAGCCACAATGGAGAACTGGCTGCATGTGCTCTGCTGGATTGCACGATTAAAGTTTTGTTTTTTGACAGCTTCAAGGTATCGTTTATTTTTAAATTTGCATCAGTTCGCCGATATATAAAACATATCTTATATATGATATAATCTTATATAATTTATTATGACATATCTTATCTTATATAAACTCATTTAAGATTATAATTTTAATTATTAATTCAACTAAGATTATGGTTATATATAATCTATATATAATATAAATATGTATTCTCTATATACTAAGAAAATAAGTATAGTAACAAAATATGGATAACTTATCTTATAAAAATAGATTTGAAATGCTTCCGCAGTTATTTTTCTTACTATGCATATGTTGATAGTTTGGAAATTTAATCTCAAAATCCTTTTAATGGAACAAAATTAATAGTTTAATTAATTTAAATTTTTGAGTAAATGGTTTGTTACATCTTTAAAGTTTAATGCATACATCTTATATTTATTAGATTTATAATCTAAAATGTTTTATTTTTTAAATCTATAAACTATTGTTGGTAGAATGTTCGATTGTTTTATGAATTTCGAACAATCGAATGATATATTCGAAATAATATTAAGCAAAATAATATGATTTCACCTGCTTTATTGTACTAAAATAGTTTTGTAACTATTTTTATTAATAGCTTCATCTTCTTCTCTATGGACACACCGCACCAGTTCAATGTTTGGATATAAGCTTCGACGACGAACTTCTTATTTCAGGATCCGCTGATCGTACTATTCGTATATGGGGATTACGTTTTGGAGATTGCCACAAATCTTTATTGTATCACGAAAATTCGTAAGTGTGATTCATTATTAAGTTATGCAGGTGTCGATTTTAATTTAAATAATTTAACATACATAATCGCATAAATTAATACAAAGTCAGTAGTATTTTCAGAAAATATTATCGTTGAATGATTTAATAAGGTTATCAGATAATTCAATTACTTTTGATTGGACGGTTCGATTGTGTAAGTTTTGTGTTAAGTGAAAACAATCTATTTTCAGCTTGTTTTTTTATTAAATATATGTTGTTAATATATTTATTAATAAATTATACGATTAGATTGTAGAGATGATAAATTACTAATTAATTAAAAATCGGCACGTTTACAAATATACAGCTATCATCAATTTTGGACAAAGGTTCGAAATATGTGAGAATATAAATTTTAGGGCGTATTAATTGCCTTATTAGATTAGGTTATATTTTTTTAGAAATATTAATACTTTTGCTTAAATTATAATTTTCAACTCGACCTAAATCCTAAATGCAACTTGATATAGTAACATGTTGTTGACAAGTTATTTTAATAAACTCTTGCAGGACTCAGAGCAAAAAACAGAAGTGAAAAGACAATAAATGATAAAAGATAAAAGAGCAAATAATTAAGTAAAACAAATTCCCAAGGACATTGAGGTTATTGGAATGTCGTTGGAAATGTATAACATTATTGAAAATGGATAAAATTTCTTTATAATATTTTAAAACTTATATTTTATAAAATATAAATAATGAGGAAACATCGCTTTTAAATGTTAATTCGCAAAAATTTAGAATAAACAGCATACATTTTTTACCATTCTCGCATCATTTTGTTGCCGCTTCTCAAGACAATAAAGTTTCGAGATGGGATGCTGATAGTTTTGAAAGGATTCAGACTCTTGAGGTAAGTTGTTATTAACCAATAAATACGCTAAATCTATTTTAGGATGGTCACTTTGCATCTGTTGTGGATGTAGCGGTCACCAAAAATTTTATTCTGAGTGCGTCACTTGATCGCACAATTAGATGTTGGTATCTTAGTGAAGAAATTCTCGTTACACAATTAGAAAGGCAAAAAGTAAAATACAATTAAGCTTTCAAAATTTATGTTTTTGAGTAATAATAGGAGCGTGATGCGTTATTGGAAGCAGAAAGCCAACGCTCGAAGGATGATGTACTCATTCCTGGACAACCGCAAGGCGAATCCAGCCTTCTATTATATAAAACATCCAACTGTTTGACATTGGTAGGATATCGTCGCTTTAATACATTTGCTATTATTTTTGACAAAATACAGAATTGATTTATTTTAATAAAATTTCATTACCTAAAAGAAACGTTACAGATAAAAGTGGATTAGGTTAAACTAAATTTATTTCGGTATTTATTTAAATTATATTTTACAATAATTGAATTAATGTTAAAAATTAAATTAATTAAATTAATGGCCTTGACTGCCCACGCAGCATATCTCGCCATAGACTTCACCGCGAGGTGAACGGAATTATTTGCGTCGTCGCTCTAGTGACAGCGGTTTCTCAAGTCAATTGTTACCGAGTCGTATTGGTCGAAATGATGGAAAGCGTCATTTTACAGATAAAGGTGAACTTATTCAAAATATTGAACTAAATTTATTTCGGTGTTTATTGAAATTATATTTTACAATAATTGAATTTATGTTATTTTTTAAATTAATTGAACATTAAACTTTTATTAAAAATGTCATTTTATAAATTATCTCGTCACATTACGGTTTAACAATACAATTTGATTTTAGGCCGATTTAATAATTGACTCTTTAGAATCGTTGAAAGAGTCGGAAAGTGTAAGTACACTTATTTTGTTATTTTGAATTACTCATTTCATAAAAAGTTCAACAATTTTTAGAATTTAGCTGTTTCGATACGATAAATTTCACTCTTAATCAGTTTTGTTGTATTGATTGTCGTCATTTATTGATTTTGTATAAACCTCTTTTGCGTGAAATAACTTTATATCATCAATCACATCATAGAACTTCTTCCAATTTAATCTACAAGCAATTCATTTAAATAATTTAAAAATAATAAACTAAAAAGTAAATAACTAAATTACTAAAAATAGTTATTTAATTATTTCAATTTAAATAATTAAATGCTGATTCAATTTAAATAATTATATTAATTAATTGATTGTATTAATTGATTAATAATCAATCAATTAATAATTAATTGCTTGTCAAATTAATTGCTTTACAAATCGTTACTATTTTAAACGTAAAGTTTAAAATTACGTATCCAGTATTCTTTTATCATACTTTGAGTACTTACAGCTTTGATGATACTCGTTACAATCTTTAGGTTTCTTGTTAGTGTAAGACGGTTCTGAATGTTTGTACACACGAATATCCAAAAATTTTCGCACCATGCTTTCAACAAACAATCCCCTGCACGAAATATTAGAACGAGATTGATCATCTTTACAAATCGTTACTGTTTTAAACGTAAAGTTTTTTTGGTATTTCTTGTAATTGAGGTTCAATTGATACGTCGTAACATACAGTGTTCAGTTCTTTTGCCATTAAATCGCGTTTAATGGTTTGTCTTATTATTGTCGCGCCACCGTTTCTACAAGACAAAGCATGACTAATGCATTGTACCTTATCCATACACATCTTTGCATAGTATTTCTTGATGGCAATTTGCCATTTTTACATATCGAATCGAGACATTTTTGTGTTGATTTTACGGTGTGCTTGGCACGACTAGGCCTACAGCTCTACCATGGCGATGATTCTTTGTGTGACGCAAAATCAAGCACATGTTGCCATTCTTTTTTAATTTTACCTCAAATGACGTTTTTCACATTTCAATACTATCTTTTTCACTTTTGAGACCCTCGTTTGTACGCACGCTAAACGTTTTTCAATTTATACTTTAATAAGTGGTTAATACACTTATATTACTAAATATTCGTATTCTGTCTGCGAGTTCTGGGTAAGATTTGCCTAAGCAACTGTGTTTTGTTGGTAATGTATAAATTTCCACGAATTCCTTACTTATGACTTCCTGTCTACTAATTTCGGAAAATAAAGTATTCCTAATTGATTCAGCAACATAGACTTTAGGATCAACCGGACATGTGCGCATTAAAATGGTCCACTTGTTTTGAATTGAGTATGTGAAAGAAAAATAGGCTATTTGATAGTCAATTTGTGAGATTTCAGATGGTTGATTTACCATTTTAATTGAGTTGCTTACTTTCGTTGTTACAAATTTTCAAAAAAAAATTAATGTTGGGCCAATTTCTTGGCCCAACATTAAATCCAACATAGCAGGCGTCATCAGCATACCATTTATTAAACACAATATTTGACCAGGCCTATAAATCTTTAATGAGCGGAATAGAGGAGGCTTGAGCGAATGTTGCCATCATCAGTGTATAGCCTTGTGCAAACCCTTCGTGTGGCAAAATCATTTCTTCTTCAGCACAAAGTTTAGGAGACTTGTGCTGGCAATTATTTAATATTTTATTTAAGGACGGGCAAGCATGTTTTATATTCAAAATAGCCAGCTGACTGTTTATCAAGTTAAATGCATTGTATGCATCGATCTGTAGAGTTCCATATTTTGAATGCGTTAACAAACAGTTCTTTAAGTGAATGTATCGACATTTCGGCTCTGCAGCGTTGTCCTGCGCAAAACTGGAAATTACCCGCGACATTTTGGCGATATGCGTAACTGTTGTTAAAGTTGATTTCGTTATGATCCTTCTACTTACTTCATTTATTCTTATTAAGCGTATGCCTCATTGTTTGTCCAATGGGATCAGATGATCTGCAACTGCTATTCTTACGTTCGGATGCTATTTTAATTTTGCCATGGTCAATCTAAAAATAAAAATATGCTAGGATGGTGTATTCGACAATTTAAGATGTTAGATTTTAGCAGTAGTCTGGGTTAAAAGTTGATGCTTCAAAATGTAGCTGCGCTAATTTCTGCAGCACAATAATATCGTGGATTCGGATACAACAATCATCTACACTGCATGTTTTTCCTTCTGATTCCAGCAAACGCATCACTCGACTCATCTTCCCATTTTTCGACTAATTTTACAAATGATGTGTATTGAATTTGATGCCGCATGTACTACCCGTCAGTTGGGTAGTTGAACCCAACTAGCGTCAGTTGAACCGTTAGTCGGTTCTGAATAACTTTGCATTCAATAAAAAGCTCTTTTATATCGCCATTAGCCCAAAGATTCACCTTTGTCTCAATACAGTTGCTTTCATACAGTTGAAAGCAACTGTATACATACAGTTGTTAGCATACAGTTGCTTTCATAATGAGTAGAAGATTTGCGTCGTCTTCGGATTGCGCTGCTTCGCTATAAAGATCAGTCATAATCTTGACGAATTCAATGACAGCTTTACCACGAGGAAGAATGGATAAATTTGAAAGCCATTTAATGCAATTATCAAATGTTTTTAAAATTTCCATATATGATGAAATTTTTGAAGCCTGATTGCGAAATATTTAAAGCCATGTCATCACATGAACCCTCTGAATGTATGTTCCTTCTATAGCATTTTTGGATATATTAGTCGGAAATTCCAGTTTTAATTGTTACATCAGACGATGTTTGTATATCTATCTTATTGCAACATCCATCCACCGTACATGCTATTCCTTTCGTCCGGCATGAGCACATTTGCAGTTTTCGCACTTTGAGCATGTCTATTGCAATTGCAACATTCCAAAGCACTGTCAGGACGTCTTTCGGGCGTTTGTAATATGTTTGTATAGACTATTTTCGGCTAGATACTCTCACCGAATCTTGTGAATCCGAAACTTGTAACTTTGAAATTTTTGAATCTGAAATTTATATTTTTGAAATAAAAATAATTAAATTTTAATTATGGTATTAATTAAAATTTGTTGATTATTTATAGAGATTGTACATGTTATTATTTGCTGACTTATTTTTGTAATTATGCATTTTTTGTCTCTATTCATTTCACCGAATTAAATTTTTAAGTTATTAATGATTTTGTTTAACTTCAGGAAGGTAATCCGCTCAGCGACGAATCCATTAAGGCTTTAATGACGCGTCTTAAACGTATTAAAGCTAGGTTTGCTTTACTTTATAAATATAATTCTTAACAAATTATTTCTTTTAAAAAGTGACTTATATAGCGTTCTGGTGCATATTAGCATTAAGCTTTTACCAACGTTGACCGCAGTGGTTGAACACAACCTTGAACGAGATCGAAATATTGAATTATGTGCAAAAATAGTTGCGTTTTTAGTCAGGTAAGCTGTTGAATGATAATTTTTTAAAGATAATTTTTTTACTTTTTAATTACTTTGTATTCAAGTTAACATGTAATTTAAGGAAGAAAATTCGGAATTTTTAAAAAGTGAATTTATTTGTTAGTCGTATTACTCTGTAATCACGTTATCATAATCTAAGGTGAAAATATAAAGGAAATTTGGGAATTAACATTTTTTAATGTGATCTTATTAGAGCGATAAAACTTAAATTAATTAATAAATTGATTCAAATTCAGTATTCAAGTTATTTTATCCCTTTTGCTTACTATAATACAAGAATTTAGTATAATAATTTGAATATAATTATAAAGAATTTATCAAATTATAATAAATAATTATTTATGATAAAAATTTATAAATATTTAATTAAAATTTTTTATAAAAATTTTATTTTTTATAAAAAATTATTAAATATTTATCCTTTTATCCTTTTAAAAAAGATCAAAATCAGTTACTTTTTAATATGCAGGCTTGATGACAAATGTGAAAATCAATGATAAAAACAAAATACAAAAACAATTTGAATTTAAATATAAAATTTGGTTTTGTTTGTGAATTTAGATTGCGGCTAAATCAAATTATAAATAATGAAGCAATGAAAATGCATTTAAAACGCATCTCGCAGTTATTCAAACAAAAGATGGATACAGCTTCGGTTTGTTAATGCACACTGTTAGTTGCCATATTGAAATGATTTTATTTCAGAATGTTCTTGAGTTTAACGAAAGCGCTCTGTTAATGCTAACGAATAATAGCAAGTTTCGACTAAAGGCTGATAAGCCAAAAGGAAAAAAAAGAAAAGGAATGCGAATTCGTTAACATAATTTAGTTGTAACTCCGTTATGAAATTGTTGTATATGAAATTTTAATAAATGCTTTACGACTGATTTGATGTATTGCTACATTAATAGCTGATAAATAGCTATTGCATTTCTGTCAGTAGCTACGAACATTCACGTTTTATTTTATGATAATTTTATGTCTAAAGATCAAAATCGTACTGTCTACTTTAATTATCGATCAGCACATACCGACCCGATTCTAGTCGACGACAATAAATTTCGACAAAAACTGGCAGACACTAAGTTAAGGAAAATGTCACATAATAACTGAAATAACATAATGTTCAAAATTAAACATTATAAGCTTTGCGTCGGATAGCAGCGATACAACGAAAATTTGAAAGAAATATAAATGTTCATTTATTTTTCGCAAGTCGAAAAGATGAGTTGATTAATTGACTCATCTAATTATGACTTGTTTAATCTTAGGTTGTGTGTAATCTCTTAATTTCGCTAAATAAAAGAAATTGTAAATAAAAAGTAAAAAATTAATAATCCATAATCTCAATTTTAAAAAAGTGAGATAAACATTTTACACATCCCAATCATTTTCTCTCAAGTACTTTTTACATTGTGCGACTTGTCTTTTTGGTATTGGAATATTATGTGGTTTGAAGGCGGCATTTGAGTAGAATGGAGTCTTACCTATTCGGTTAATAGGACTTAGATGGCAAAGCAATGGTATATCGCGAACAAATAACATATCCTCCATTGGAACGAATACATCCATATCAATAGTGCACTCACGATTCGTATTGTAGACAGCAATCCATGCTATATACAGACAAAAAAATTATAATTTTCTACTTGGAAAATATAGTATTAATAATATAATAATATTAATATATATTAATATATATTATATTGTATAATATATATTATATTATAATATAATCTCTAATAATATTTATAATTAATATAAGCTGAACAAATTGTATTGGATTATTTTATAATCCAATATTCATTATTTTAAATCTTAACTTTGGAGAAAATTTATTTTATCAAGGACAATCTAATTTTCATTTATTATCTTAGATTATCATTACCCGATTAAAAATTTTATTTGGACAATTCGATAATTACTTAAACATTTAAAATATATCTTTGAAGATTTCATTAATTTAAGGTTTAAATTTAATTTTAGTTTCAATCGTAATTTTTGCATAATATATATATTATGCAAAAAATAATATGGAAATATATTTGATATATCAAAATGCAGAAATTTGAATGTCAACCTTTTTATTGCATAATATAATATTTACTCTAATTGCAGTGATCACCTTTGAATTTACACATTTGAAAATTTTGAGTTTCTTGAGTATGAGTCAAACAGGCGATAATTTAAAAATAAAATGTTTAAATTGTTGATATTATGAGATAAATATATTATGAAAATATATTTAAAAACATTTAGATTTTGATAGGAACACAGAGAAAAGAAAATTTATTTTAATAATTCATAATCTGGAAGCGTGGTTTGTATTATTTAGTTACACAATATTATATATACAAATATTATTAAATATATTATAAAGAAATTTTATCGATATTTGTATAAACATTTGTATTAATATTTGAATTAAACTATGTGATTATTTTCGATTGTTCGTTTGTTTGTTCGAAGCAACTAATTTTAATGTGCTCAAAATGAATAAAAATAAATCCATTTCTATAAGTTTTAAATTTTGGAGAGATGTATTAATATTTGAATTAAACTATGTGATTATTTTCGATTGTTCGTTTGTTTGTTCGAAGCAACTAATTTTAATGTGCTCAAAATGAATAAAAATAAATCCATTTCTATAAGTTTTAAATTTTGGAGAGATGTATTAATATTTGAATTAAACTATGTGATTATTTTCGATTGTTCGTTTGTTTGTTCGAAGCAACTAATTTTGATGTGCTCAAAATGAATAAAAATAAATCCATATTCTATAAACTTTAAATTTTGGAGAGACTACGATGGAATAAAAATTTCTTTAAGTTAGAATGAAATTAAATTCAATTTTAATTAAATTTTCTTTAAATTAGAAATCAGTTATGTTTCAGATTAACAATCAGTTGTTAATTATTATATCAATAATAATATTTTAATAATTTTATTATAATTTTTAATACAGATTCTGAAAAAATATTTTAATAATAGTGTCTGGTAGCCAATTATGATAATAATAATTCCATTTCCAATTATAGGAGCAAAACATACAATACAAAAAGAAACAAAATTTCCATTTTGTTTCTGTTTCTGATAATGCTAGTAGCACTTAGTAAATGCTTGTAGCACTTGGCGAAATATAAGAATTTTTAATTTTATTGTTCCTGCTCCAAAACTCAAAATATTTTCATTCGTGATTGTAAATATATTCATTTTAATAGTGATAATTCAACAGAATCAAACGATTGATTAAACGTTGTGGTATAATTTCGTTACGCTGACAGAACAAATTGAAAACATGCGTCGCTATTAACTTTTGTGCAACGTTGGAAATCACAAAACAATTGGCTTTGTACATTTCTAACGCAACGTTTTCATCGCAAAAAAATGTACAACAGTGTAAAAGTGTCGGAGCATCAAAGCTCCCTCAATAATGCTCAAAACGGAATGAAAAAAAATCTCAACTTGAACAATATACAGGTTTGTTCGTCGAATACAGCGTTCAAGGTTAGTGATTTATTATCAAACACCAACGAAGGGATAGGGGAGCTTCCCCCTATTCCCAATGCAAAAAAACTAATGATTATAAAATTAATAAAACCCATTGAACGACAAAATTTGTTTAACGTGTTTTTGCGTGAATTTACAATTCCTTACAAAAACCGTGTGTTATTCAACTCTATACGGTATTACGCATCCGAAATAAAAATCTCCTTCGCAACTCCTGGTTTAGCAGTGGAGTATGAAACGTTTTTCCAGAAAAATCATTCGAATTTGGCTTCTTTGAAAAGTCTTTCTATCATGGCCTCACTCAAAGTTTCTAATATTCCATCCTTGTTAGAAACAGATGATATTCAAGAGTTGGAATTGTTGTTCAAAGTTTACAATATTCGTACAGTGATCGGGAGAAACGGTACTCCTCGCCCCTTCGCATTCGTCTCAGCATCTCCCGACACCGCTTCAATTCTGGCCAACTCAGCTTTCAATCCATTCATGGGGCATAATTTATCGTTCGAGATCATGAGTATGGACGACAAGACATACCCCATTGCAACAAATGCCACAGATGGGGACATTGGGAGTCAAGCTGTTCGTCTGTCAGAAATTGCGGTTTTTGTGGTAGAGCTGACTGCCAACAGGACGGCGGCAAGTGCAACTCTCCTCCCAAATGTTCTAACTGTGGGGGTGCACATCCGGCCTGGGCTAGGAAATGCCAATCATTCAAGGATTACTGTAGCAGACACTGCACGCCTACAAGAGTGCCTACATCCAGTGCGGCAAACGCGGCCACAAGAATGTCAGATAACGACATCATACGTTTGCTGCATTCACAAAGACAGTCTACACTAAAAGATATGGAGAAACTGATCGCTCACCAACTGTCAGTCATGTTCTTCCCTCCGGCAGCTTCTGTTCCGGCTCTTCCGGAATCCAAGAAACGAGCGGCTTCGGTCAATGCCGTTCCCCCATAAAGATCGGCAAAATGCTGAAGGGCTGTAATATAAGCGCCTCAAAGGGAAATGATGATAATGCCCGGGGGCAAGTACCCACTCTGGGCGGCGCTAGTGGTGGAGGGGGCAATCCTTCCACCCCTAGCTCTGTCTAGGATTTGGCAATCCCCTTCCAGCTAAACTAACACAATGCAAAGTAATCAAGAGCCGTTTTCACTGAATATCCTTCAGTGAAATTTGGGAAGTGCTTCTGCCCTTTGCCTTTTATCTGGTAGAGATGCAAATGTTATAGCCCTTTAGGAGACGCGGTCTATCCGTATCCCTCAGGACATTACTCGATTTATCCCTCAGCATATATACACCCACTTCACTCCGTATATAACCCCTCCTCACTCCTCTTCATCCCCATGTCTTTTAACCTTAGTTAAATGCTCCTTAAAATCTTCCCTCCTTAACTATTCTTGTCCAGCCCTATCTTGTTAGCTATATCACTTAGTAAGAACGGTAAACGCATCAGCATAGCCAATATTTATATACGGCCAGGAGAAATTCACAAGAACCGTGACCTTCTGGATAGTATATTAGGTAGTTGCTATGGCATGTTACTTGGTGACTTCAACGACAGAACTGGTCGTTGGATTAATGCAGCAAACCGCAGAGCCAGGAACGACTATCTTATTCACAAACCACCATCACCCACCTTTCATTGCTCAACAACTAATTCACTCCTCGACATATTACTGCTTCATAAAATGTGGTTGTTGAAATCCATCTGTACTGAGCAGTCGCGCCAACAACAGACCCCATATCATGACCTAATTCGTTGGCGGTTAGAGGAAGATACGTTGCTGAGGAGAAGGTTCCACTTTGATCCCGTCAGGGTGGCCTTCTTCTCAGGCAGCTATCCAACTCTTCCCCCGAATTGGGAATGAGAATTTGACCGAATTTAACACCTACCTCTCTTCGCAAGCTACCGCGATACTATCGACTACCTATAAAGGTCGTATATACAATCCCACTCCAACAAAACTCAAGGTCCTAGCTAAAATGCTACACCTTCCTAATCTCTCTATTTCCGCCAGACAAGCCCTCTCGAATGAATACTGGAGCACTAGATATAGGCTCCAGCTGAGTAGGGATAAGGCAATCATTTCTCGCCTTTACCCTTCTCAGTCTTCCTTCTGGAAGATATTCAAGAAGAAGTTTGTCTGTTGGAAAGATAGAGCATTAGGTTGGATCGGTAGAATAGGCCTTGATAAAGTTTTGGAGGAGTCACTATCACTACACAATTATGGAGCCACTCAATCACCCCAACCAATCCCGCCTTCGTGTGACTTCAGGAGTAGGGACTTATCTGTTACATATATCCTTAACTCCTGGGGGCCACTCCCGGGCACCTCCAGAACCCATGCGCCACTCTCCACTCGTGTTTGTCAGCTTTTGACATACAGTCAGAGAAAGGAAGGTCGCCATAACAATGCTATTAGCATCCCCGTCCGACATTGCTGGAATAAACATCAGCCGTCGTGTTTTTATACAAAAAAGAAGTCGATTTCATGTCCGAAAGATCTGCGACCCGTTTCGATTCAAAATTCCCTCATCTCCATTTACGAAAAAGCCCTTGCGCGTAAAATCCGCGATCATCTAAGTAGGCGAAATTTTATCCCACCAGGTTTTCATGGGTACGTAAAAGATCGCTCGGTCCATTCAGCGATAGGTGAAGTGCAACAGTTTTGTCATGATAACAGTCATCAGCTTGCGTTGACTATTTTTCTTGACTTCTCTGCCGTATTTGACCGCATTTCCATTCATTTTGTTATCACTTCTCTCAGGTCCCTCGGGTTGCCTGCGAGAATTGTTAACAGGGTGGAAATATTGCTGTACACCAAGAGATTCTTCTATGAAGACGACCCTGATGCACGTCAGTTCTACCCTATTATAGGTGTGCCTCAAGGCTCCCCACTTTCTCCAATCTTGTATCTTGCTGCATTCATTGAACTCTACAAAAAATTCAAACGCGATCAACATCTTGTGGTATACGCTGATGATACCACAGCCCTGTTCTCTGGACACAGGTGCACAGATGTAGTCTCCGACATCAGCGGTTTCTTTACAAGATTAAAAGATCAGCTGTCCTTTCCAACCTTGTTTTAAACTCCTCCGAATCGCAGGTGGTTGTCTTTCATGGCGCCCCAGCGACAAAGAAAAAACTCAAGAGATTAGCACTCTCAGCTCTATCTTCTATCCTGATTAATCAACCAGTCCCTACCTTCACAAGTCGAGTAAAATACCTGGGGTTCACCGTTACGATGAACTGGTCGACGAAAGCTGACCTGGATAGACTAAAACGTATCCTGAAGAGAGCTAGATGGGCCCTGAATGGGCTCAACATCTGTCATTGAAAGAGAAAACCCAAGTGTGCCCCTGTGGTACTTGGGCTTTCTGTGGATTAGTCTTCTTTTTAAGAGGACGTTCTTCAAAACAAAGACTAAGGTTTCTTAAGCTCCTCATCTCGAGATTACCGAGCATCGTCCGCCTCGATTGGATTCTTCGGGGGGGTGACAGACCCCGAGTGGTTCAGTCGGAGAGCGGCGTGTTGGATTGGCTGGGGGCTCAGATCCCATTGGACCTGAGGCCATAACAGATTTGAAAACGAAAGAAATATTTACTTGGGAAGAACATTAACATTACGTTTTTAGCATGTTTCCTTTAAAAAAAGGAAACAGTTTCCTTTTTTTCCCTTTGTTTTTTAATTTGCTATCTGTTGTCATTTATTAAGAAAATCTTTATTATTACAAAATTACCATATCCATGTAAAACTAGGTCTCCCAATGATTTGCTGCTCTCTTTGCTGTGTAGTTGAATGCTTTTCTGAATTAGAGGACTAATTGTACTTGTCTGCGGCACCTAAAGCACAATTATTTACAACGATACAGTTGGTAATTACTCACACTATATGTTTACAAGCGTTTAATCGCTCGTTGTAAATTTCAGAAGCATCAACTGTCTTACAATGCACAACTGGTAGATAATTAGATGAAAATACATGTAGATACAAGATTGGATTCGATGAAACTATCTATAAAAAATTTGAAGTTTAAACTGTAAGTTTTTGTTGTATCCATGATACTTACATGCTTAATGTCAATTCTGAAAAGACCACCTATAAGTAGGCTGTCTCCCTTATCCATTTTGAAAATGATAGGTTCAATTAAGGAATCCATACGGAGCATTCCCATTTCAGATGGGCTCAGACTTTGACTTAACTCAAAAACAAAACCGTAATTATATTAATGATATTTATTCGAAACACACAACAATGCAATTAGGCAATTACTGACACGATATTTAATAAATAGTTGAAAATTATTAAATTATAATAAATTATATAACAATAAAATTTAGTTAAAATGAAAGGGTTTACATATTTTGGATTTGCATATTTAAGCTAATGCATTTCGCTTAAATCGAAAGTATTAATAGATTAGTATAATCGAATTTTGCAAATAGTAATCTGGTTTATAACACCAGATTAATAAATTCCATCGAACTGGCTTAATTTAATGTTGTTTCAAGTTTGAATTCTTCCGAACCACTAGTAACTAGAACGGTAACAAGCGCTCAGCTATGATATATCAAATATTCACATACAAATATGTTATTAATGAACGTAATGTATATGTTCAATGCCAAATATTAATTTCAATATTCTTAGACTCTACAAAGTTAATTTCAAATTAGTATAATTCTTTCCTCATGTTACAGATCATTCAATAATTTTGATAGAAATTTATCGAAGTTGAAAAGAAATTAATAGAATTTGACAAAACTATGAAATTCTGTCTAAATTCAGCTACTTCATGAGTATTGCAATAAAACTCAGTTTAACAAAATGCATTTTACATTTATAGAATATTGAACGTTTCAGCAGATCATATATCAGCTGATATATACAGTATTAATAAATAATGTTTAATAATATTCATAATATTTAATAATATTCAATATTGTAATATTGTTATATTTAATATTTAATATAAAAAATAAAATGTCATATATCAAAATATATAAAATATTAATATATTTTATAAATAAAATTATTATATTGCGTACAGACTATTACAGACTATTGAAAAAAGTACAAATTAATTAGTGATGCACTTAAACTTTCGTATTTGATAATTTAATTTTAAATTACATTCAAAAATTAATTAAAATTTAAATGTAAAATTAAGTTTTTCAATGAAGAATTCAACAAAATTATTTAATTAGCTGAAATTACATGATTTTATTATCTTTTTAATAATGATTTTCACGTTTTCAAAAAGACCATTGAAAATATATACCTTCAATATGGATGAATCAATATAGCCTGGTGTGTCAATGCACCACTTGGTTTCACTTATGGGTAATTTATTTTCATTTTCAATTGATCGTTTATACATACAGTGCATTCGGGCACTTTCTATATCCGTGAATGACAGATTACTCTTGATATTTCCGGCGCGGTAAGTATATTGCCCACTGTCTGGGAAAATAATTTCGCTATCGACCGTTGGTGCAACCGAACCTAAAATTTTGAAAATTTTGATATTTAAATAATAATTAAGATAAAAATTCTTAATAATAATTTTAAATAATATTTACATTGCGATACAAATTATCTACGAATATTTTTAAACTTTAATATTTTATTAATTAAAAATATATTATTTATATTTATTAATTATTTAACTGTTATAAAACGTTTTTCAAATACTTAAATAAAAATGATTTCGCTTAAAACCAAGTGCGAATTAATTACATTAAGTCATTGTATAGTAATAAAAATAGTAGCGAATTATTAAAGTGTTGATAATGTTTTGACTCAGACAATTGTCACGACGATGATTAGGTCATTCTATTGTTTATAGCAAAGTCTACATTACAGTAACAGGATAATAACCTGATTCTGTAAAGTACCTATATTAACAAATAAATTCTATAAGTATTTTAAATATTTTCGGAATACAAGACTTAACTTTGCCGATGCCGGTATACAGGGTGATTTAAAAATGTACCCTTTTTAAAACCCTAACCTATAAACTATTAAGATAGAAGTAGGAACAATTTTATTGTAAACTATAGGAAAGGATAAATGAAAAATGGAAATAATATGGAACAGTTCATAATCTAAATATGGAATAATCGGGTCGTCCGAAAACTGTTACGACTGAACATAATATCGAAACAGTGCGAAACATAAATAAAGAGGATCATACACAGTCTATTAGAAAAATTGTTAATCAAACATGATCAAACAGAGAAACTGAAAGAATAATCACTAAAAGATATATGGGATTCAAAGCACACAAATTGCATTGCCAAGGACTTTGCGAATATTAACATTTAAGTAAAATAAATATTAAAGACTTGCTTTTTGCAATAAAACTTATTTCATTTTCTATATTGATGGTTTAAAAATTATACATGTTAACAGGGGCGCATATAATGTTCTTACTATTTTAACATTTTACATTTAAATATTTGGTGCTATAAATGTATTATTAATTATATTACAAATTGATAGTTCACTCATTAGGATTGTTTACATATTAATTAAATATTAATTAATATTTATTAAATATTAATTATAATATAATTGTTTACAAATAGGAGAGAATGAAAAATATTATGTTATTAAAATTCCAATTTTCGATAACGGCTGTTATCATCATAAGGAGCAAAATTGAAATAAAAAATTGATGCTTAAAACTGTTAGATGATATTAGATAATAACATCCGTTATCGAAAATTAGAATTTTAATAAACAAAATCGTTTTCACTCTTTCCTATTTATAAACAATTATATTATAATTAATATTTAATATTATTTAATATTTAATATTTTAATATATAATAAATTTTAATAAATTGATTAAATTTAAATTACAAAAATTGACTAATAAAACTATTAGCAAACCCAATTCAAAACCAACATGTGTTAATTCAAGGATGTGAGCTAGATTTATTAAGCCTTATTATTAAGGTAGGATATTAGTTTTTATCAGTGAAGGTAAAAAACTAAATTGTGATTTGATAACTAATTTTACCTTTAATAGTGCGAGCGTCTTGGGCATTAATGCAGCCGTATCCAAGTCGCGCATTGTATTCGTTCGCGATTTGTTCGATTTTTCTATGTTTGTAAAGTCTATGCATACGGTTATAGAGCAATCGAGAGTTTATTTTTCTTATCGGAAACTTAAGGGATCCGACAGTTGTACCTGCGTACTGATGTTATATCATAATCATCTGGAATTGAATAAAACATACCAGGCCAATTAGACACAGTCGCTGGTAGATTTCTTCTTAGCGAGAGTCGACTACACAAGTCAGAGTTTAATAACTTATTAAAGAGTTCCGATTTTCCGCTATTTGCAGCTCCCAATATCTGTAGAGAATCTAAAAACACAAACAAATACAAGCAGTGTTTGGAATATTTAATAAAGTCGATGTTAAGCACATTAAACTGAATTTAACAAATTAGTATTTTACAGGGTAAGAAATTTATAATTTATAATTCGAATTTATATGAAAAATTTACACGCTTGGAATAACAAAAAAATTAGCAACTATTGAATCATACAAATATTTTTACATATTGAGCTTATATATTGATCAACCATCATTTGATATATTTTTGATTTCGTTAAAACGATGCTCATAATTCTCTTTTCAAGGGGTTCAAACTGCAAGAATGCACTCTCTATTGAGATCACTGTAGGCACACAACAAAGCCAATAGGTCGCGTTATCGAAAGACGTAGGGGCACCCGGTGATTAAGCAAGTTCACTCTTCATTATTATGCATATCAAAAGGAATGTGTATTTCAAGACCTTACGCTGAAACTTCAAATTAGTCTCCCGTATAGTTATTAAGATACATATTGGCTCTTATTTCTTGATAACCAGTAAGTACACTAGCGTAAAACTTACTCTCGAGCACATCTCAATTAATCTCATTGTTGTTTTGATGCTTCTCTCTGAGAATCAACATCTCCAGGTAGCCATCTTCACAAGACGTTCAGTTTGAAAGACATAAAAATTACTTACTATTCAACGTCGATGAGCTTAAGTCTCTCTTGGCCGTCGAAATGTTCAAAATTTGTTCGTATTTTCATATATGAAATTAACGGTTTTTAATTGTTTCTTTATGTACCCATTTTTCTTGAAATTTAATAGGTTATGCGACACATTGAATTATTTAAAGCGACAATGCGGCCCACTTTAATAAAAGGTTGAGCATCCCCTGGTTTCGAACATCTCTTAATATATTTTGTTGGGCTATTGTTAGTCGAAACATTCGATACCGCTCCTACGCAATTAAAGGATTTCGCTATTTCGAAATACCTGATCAACTGTTAAACTGTATGTACCAACCTACAATCTGACATCAAAAGACGGTTCGACAACTGGAAATTGCGCTCCATCTCACTTGTTTGACAGTAATGACATATCACCTTACGATAATCCAACAACATCACTATGTTACTCTAATCCAACAACATCACTATAACCAATGATTCAAGATCTGCACATGTCATAGTTCCAACTTAATCTGAAACTGCCAACTGTACTGTGCGGTGACTTTAATTCCCTATAATTTCACATCGATCCAAAAACAGCAACATTTTGATAAAGATTCTTAAAAACATGTATTTCTATTATATTTGAAAGCTTGTTAGTTCTCTTAATAATGTACAGCACTTTGAATTTTCTAAATCGCGTTTTTGCGCATTTTGTCCAAAGTATGAATGCGGAACCAATAACCAACACGGCACCAATAACTAACACGGCACCAATAACCAACACGGCACCAATAACCAACACGGCACCAATAACCAACACGGCACCAATAACCAACACGGCACCAATAACCAACACGGCACCAATAACCAACACGGCACCAATAACCAACACGGCACCAATAACCAACACGGCACCAATAACCAACACGGCACCAATAACCAACACGGCACCAATAACCAACACGGCACCAATAACCAACACGGCAACAATAACCAACACGGCAACAATAACCAACACGGCAACAATAACCAACACGGCAACAATAACCAACACGGCAACAATAACCAACACGGCAACAATAACCAACACAATAACCAACACGGCAACAATAACCAACACGGCAACAATAACCAACACGGCAACAATAACCAACACGGCACCAATAACCAACACGGCAACAATAACCAACACGGCAACAATAACCAACACGGCAACAATAACCAACACGGCAACAATAACCAACACGGCAACAATAACCAACACGGCAACAATAACCAACACGGCAACAATAACCAACACGGCAACAATAACCAACACGGCAACAATAACCAACACGGCAACAATAACCAACACGGCAACAATAACCAACACGGCAACAATAACCAACACGGCAACAATAACCAACACGGCAACAATAACCAACACGGCAACAATAACCAACACGGCAACAATAACCAACACGGCAACAATAACCAACACGGCACCAATAACCAACACGGCACCAATAACCAACACGGCACCAATAACCAACACGGCACCAATAACCAACACGGCACCAATAACCAACACGGCACCAATAACCAACACGGCACCAATAACCAACACGGCAACAATAACCAACACGGCAACAATAACCAACACGGCAACAATAACCAACACGGCAACAATAACCAACACGGCAACCAATAACCAACACGGCACCAATAACCAACACGGCACCAATAACCAACACGGCACAATAACTAACACGGCACCAATAACCAACACGGCACCAATAACCAACACGGCAACAATAACCAACACGGCAACAATAACCAACACGGCAACAATAACCAACACGGCAACAATAACCAACACGGCAACAATAACCAACACGGCACCAATATCCAACACGGCACCAATATCCAACACGGCACCAATATCCAACACGATACCAATAACCAACACGGCATCAATGACCAACACGGCACCAATAACCAACACGATACCAATAACTAACACGGCACAATAACCAACACGGCACCAATAACCAACACGGCACCAATAACCAACACGGCACCAATAACCAACACGGCACCAATAACCAACACGGCACCAATAACCAACACGGCACCAAACCAACACGGCACCAATAACCAACACGGCACCAATAACCAACACGGCACCAATAACCAACACGGCACCAATAACCAACACGGCACCAATAACCAACACGGCACCAATAACCAACACGGCACCAATAACTAACACGGCACCAATAACAACACGGCACTAATAAACAACACGACACCAAGAACTAAGACGGTACCAATAACAACGCAGCACCAATAACCAACATGCACAAATAACCAACACAGCACCAATAACCAACACGGCATCAATAACCAACACGGCACCAATAACCAACACGGCACCAATAACCAACACGGCACCAATAACCAACACGGCACCAATAACCAACACGGCACCAATAACCAACACGGCACCAATAACCAACACGGCACCAATAACCAACACGGCACCAATAACCAACACGGCACCAATAACCAACACGGCACCAATAACCAACACGGCACCAATAACCAACACGGCACCAATAACCAACACGGCACCAATAACCAACACGGCACCAATAACCAACACGGCACCAATAACCAACACGGCACCAATAACCAACACGGCACCAATAACCAACACGGCACCAATAACCAACACGGCACCAATAACCAACACGGCACCAATAACCAACACGGCACCAATAACCAACACGGCACCAATAACCAACACGGCACCAATAACCAACACAGCACCAATAACCAACACGGCACCAATAACCAATACGGCACCAATAACTAACACCTTTATTGCGAATCCACAAACAAGCACCTTGATTCTCTTTACAGTTTAAAAGCCAACAAAAGTCATTGTTGTCTTTTAGCTAAAATAGTGACTAAACGGAACTTCTACAGTCAACCTAAAGAGTTTGAAAAATGAGCTTTTACGTTGACACGTTTAGCTTTCTCGGAGGATAGATCAAGAAGATAGTGTATAGTATGATATTATATTTTCCGTATGTTGATTATTAGTGCCATATTTTTCATCATTGTTGGGTGCTAGGAATACAAACAGCTGTATAGATGTTTATCAAAAATATTTGTTGTCAAGGTAACTACAATTACACCGATTTCGGTATGCTGCATTTCAAATTGGAAAAATATAATGTTTTCAGCACTATCGGCGAAGCAGCGATTTCATTCGAATAGTTTATTTCGATACGTGCTAGAACATATGAATCGCAAAACGTTTATACATATATTTGACACAGTATTAAAACAAATAAATGAGACACTGTTAAGAGATGTTGTCGACACGCTGATAAAAGACACGTTTGATACATTTCTGTGGCAAACGTTCCCACTTCAGTCTTAATTGTATATCTCAAAAATCAGAATTCATACACTACATAAATATAATGCATTCCTTAAAGTTGCAGTGTTGGTAAACAAGGAGAATAAAAATTTTCTCATCATATTACGAGTCTTATTTATAGGGTTATATTATTGCAATTTAAATAAAATTAAAATCAACATAAAAATAATATAAAAATTTAAAAAATTGATATTAAAATTTAAAACTTTTTGTAACGACAAGTTTAGATTAAAATTACGATCCTTATTCTTATACATAGTTTAATATCTATTAGTCAATTCATAAAAATTGATTTTTATTTTTAATTTCAGTTTATAATTCATCTTGATATAAATTATATAAAATCTTATAACAATTATTTATTATTAATTAATTATTATTTAACTATTTAACTTTTATTTTGCATTATTTTTAATTCGCAATATAAAATACGTATAGCTTATTTAGCTTATTTAATTAGTCGACTTATATTTCGGTTTGTTCTTAAATTGTCCGGCTATAATAGCTTTCTTTAAATAATACGTGTGAGTATTTACTAGAGGCTTTTAAAGAAATTAGTGCATTCATCACTGATAAATTCCGCAGTTAAGGACTCGTTTCACACTCGAGCTGTTTTTATTATTATTTTTATCAACATAAAAAAATATTTAAATTTTAAAAATTGATATTAAAATTTAATAAACTTTTTGTAACGACAAGTTTAGATTAAAATTTTACATAAATTTGCATAATATAAATTATTTTTATAAACCAAACATTTACCAAGTAAAGTTAGAACAAAAATAAATAATTTTTTATTTATAAAATTACATTTATCGCCAATTGTCTACTTCTAAAACTATAATTTAAGCTAATCATTAATGTAAGTGAATAATTACAAAAGTATTTACTAAGTTAGGTGAGTTGGTGACTATGTTGTAGATTTGTACATTGTAAATAATGTCGGTGAATTATATCGTGCATTCAACTATTCAACTACGCTATGTACTACAGAGACTAAAATCAATAAATCTTAATGTTAACAGGAAATGCTTTTTATTGTAACATTAAATGCTTTGTACTGATTTTTGCCTTTATTGTGACCTCTTGAAAATATCCGTGGATAAGCATCTTAAATGCATGGGATATTAACTGTTTACTTATAATTTTAAACTCATAAAAATAATTAAAGTTAATTTTTTTAAGAAAATTTATAATTATAAATCAAAGTATTGATTAATAAAACATTAAATATTATTAAATATTAACCTAAAGTTAATTTTTTAAGAAAATTTATAATTATAAATTAAAGTATTGATTAATAAAATATTAAATATTATTAAATATTAAATATTATGATTATTAATAATAAAATATTTTTATTGATAGACTAATTATTGCCTAACAATTTAAAATAATTGGAATAAGCATTAATTGTGATATTTCATAAAATATAGTAAATTTAGAATATAGGTTTATTGATTTATTTTATCAATAAAAATAAAATAAGCTTGAAATATTATTAAATCAATAACAGTGGCAAAATCAACTATTTGTAAAGTATCAATAAAAATAAATATATCGCATATGAAATTAAAAACCTAAATTTACTGAATTTCAATGATAAATTAAATTACAAATTAAATAGCTAAATATGAGTCGATTGAATAACGAAATTAAAGTTGATTGAGTTACTTGAAATACAAGCGATGATATCTACATATCAAAAATATTCAATATTTATATAATGTACTACAATTGAATATTGTACTTTATAAGGGGGCACTGCAAATGAATTACTTAAAATTTTAATTATGTAAACTTCATTCTAAATATATGTTTAGTATAAATATTTAAGAAGTTATCAATATTTAATTTTATAAAACATAACCCAATATTATTTCGCAGGTAGCAATCTTAACTTAATAATTAAAAAATATACATCAATAATATAATGAATAGATTAGATAAAATTAATGAATTTTACAATGAAATTTTAATAAATCGATTATATAAAATAAAATAAAAAATCAATTAGATAAAGATGATAAAATAAAAGAGATAAGATAAACTCGAAAATAATTGATTAAAAAAATCGATTAGATAAAATTGATTGAATAAAATCAAACAATACAATTCATTAGATGAAAGTGATCATAAAAAATTTATCAGATAAATCGATTAGATAAAATCAAAAAAAATCGATTAGACAATATTGATCAAATAAAATCAAAAATATAAAATTGATTTGATAAAATTGTTTAAATAAAATAAATAAAAATAAAATTGATAAGATAAAATCCAAAAATAAAATCGAATAGATGAAAGTAATTTGATGAAATCGAAAAAATCATCTAGATAAAATTGACAAAATAAAATAGATAAGATAAAATTAATAAATAACATTATTAGATAAAATCGAAAATGTAAAATCGATAAGATAAAATTGATTCCAAAAAATGATTATATAAAATTGATCAGATAAAATTAAAAAAATCGATTAGATAAGATAAAAAAATAAAATCAATTAGATAAAATCAGAAAAAATTGACCAGATAAAATCGAAAAAATAAAATCGATGAGATAACATTAATTAGATAACACTGTTTAAATAATATTGACTAGATAAAATTTTAAAAATCAACTATATAAAATCAATTATATAAAATCTATTAAACATAATTTATTAAATAAAATTGATAAAAAAATCTATTAGATAAAATTGATTAAATACAGACGATTGGATAAAATTGCTCAAATAAAATCGATTCAATAAAATCAACAAAATAAAATCAATTAGATAAAATTAAAAAATTTTATGGGATAAAATCGACAACTAAAATTTAATTAAAAATAAATCGAAAGAATTAAAATTGATGAGATAAAATTGATAAAAAAATCGATTAAACAAAATCGAAAAAGTAAAATCAATAAGATAAAATTTATTTGATAAATTCAAAAAAATCAATTCGATAAAAATGAAAAAAAAATAATATTGATTGGCACATTAGAATTTCATCAAAGTCTGGTGGATTATTATGCATACTGCTGGAATTATGATAGACTCAAGTTTTCCTTGAGTCTATCATAATTCTATCAATATGCATATTGATAAGATAAAATTGATTAGCTAAAATTCATTAGATTAAATGAATTAGATAAAAACGATTTGATCAAATAAAATCGATTTACTCAGATAAATCGAGTATCGTTAAAATCATATCTGGTTTGATCAGATAAATAATTTGATCGGGTAAAATCATTTAATAAAATTGATTAGATAAAATCGAAAAAATAAAATCAATTTGATATTATCGAATATATAAAATCGAAAAAATAAAATCGATTAGATAAAATCGAAAAAATAAAATCGATCGGATCAAATTGAAATGTTTTTTTTCTGTCGTAAATGTTATAGACTCATTTAATATTTGATCCACACATTGAAAACTGATCTACTCATTATATATTTATCAAACTTTAGTTTTAATCACTGTCCAACTATTCAGCCTACTAGCATATACCCGTCGGGAAGCAGTACCACTGATATCTAAAAATTATTGGCGGAATCTTCCAGAAATGCTCGAATTCCCAATTCAATCAATGAACCTTAGAAAGCACGCAAGTCCATATCTTCAAATGAATATACTGATCAATATCGTTCGCTTAGACCTATCAATGATTTTGTAAGTCATGGGACTTCAGTCAGAATTTATGTGGATAACACGTTTGATCGCATCAGAAAAGGTACCTTCCAGATCTGCAAATAGTACACCAATAGCACATGGATACGTAATATAATAATCCAGAAATGATCAGCGTAAATGCATGCCTGAATCAACTATAGAAAGCTATTAATAATAATAATAATAATACAAATTTATTTAATGTGGCAAATGCGTACAAGCTGTACGCTTACAAGTCCACAAACAAAAATGAGAAAGTCAAGCAGTTAAATTGTTCAGATGGGATCGGATTTGTCGTTTGAAGCACTGCAGGGAAGTTGATTGGCGTATATGAATGGGCAGATGATTCCACGATAGAGGAGCAGCCACCAGGAAGGAGCGGAGTCCAAAGGAGGTAGAGTAGTTTGGGACATGTAAAAGAAGGGAATTACAGGAACGCAAGGAACAGTAAACAGGACGGGAATTATCAAGAAAAGGAAGGTTGAGAAATGAAGGGGTATGAAAAGTTACAAGGCGGAAAGCAACGATAAGAAGACGAATTTGAACACGACAATAAATTGTAGGCAAATCGAGAGAAGCAAGATGGTAGGATGTGTGATCAAAACGACGAAGACGGAGGAGAATTCGGACAGCTGCGTTGACGATGCGTTGTAGGGGAAGAAGAGTGGATTTAGGTGAGTTGGAAAATAGACTAAGACAATAATCGAGTCTAGAAAAAAGGAGAGATGATATGAGAGTCATACAAGAAGGGAAATCGATCAATCTACGAACTTGACGGAGGTTGCGGAGTATCAAGGTAGATGAGCGTACTTTATCTCTAACGAAAGGTTTAAGTGAAAGTCGGTTGTCAAAATGGAAGCCTAGGAAAACGAGATTATCAACGATAGGAAGAATTGTAGAATTTAATGATACGGAGGGAGGTTCGAAGCCGAGGCGTCGAGGTAGGATCCACATAATTTTGGATTTATCAGGATTCAGAGAAAGGCGAAGGGAAGAAAGATGATTGGAAATTGAGACAAGACAGTCGGAAGCAGAAACACTAAGATCGCGAATACGATAAACAGGTGCATGAGCATAGATGAGAATGTCATCAGCATATTGCATAACATGGAAGTTAAATTTATGAGAAATCGAAGACAAATCACCAAGAAGAAGAGAGAAAAGTATAGGGCCTAATACGGAGCCTTGCGGAACACCGGACGGAATGGACGAAGGATGGGAGAGAGAAGAGTTAGAATATACGCGAAATGTACGGTTTGATAGATATGAAGAAAACCATGATACAGTGGGTAAAGAGAAGCCATAATCATGACGAAGGCGATGGAGAAGAATCGAGTGATCGACGATGTCAAAAGCAGACGATAGATCAAGAGAAACTATGACACTACATAATTTATGATCGCGCGATATGAGTAAGTCGTTATAAACTTTAAGACATGCAATTTCGGTAGAGTAATTAGAGCGAAAAGCGGCTTGGAAGGGAGGAAATAAGTTAGAGGAATAGAGATATGTATTAACTTGCTTAAGAACGAGACGCTCAAGGAGTTTAGAGAGGGTTGGGAGAAGTGAGATTGGACGGTACGAAGATGGTAGTGAAGAGTCGAGAGATTGCTTTTTGATGATAGGACGAACAGTGGCGCATTTCCAGATGGAAGGAAATGTACAGCTACGGATGGACGAGTTGAACAATGTGGTTAGGAAGGGTAAGATAAAAGTGCAGATATTTTTAAGTAAGTGAGTGGGAATTGGGTCAGAAGGAGAGGTTTTATTAGGTAATGACAGCAGAACCGAAGAAACTTCATCAGACGAAACGGGAAGAAGGTGGAATAGTTCTGGGAGGGAAGTATTTAAAGATAAGAGTGGGTACAAGGGGGCTATGGGTAGTAGGGAAAGTAAATTAGATAGCTTAGTTTGTAGATAAGAAGAAAATTCATCAGGATTTATATTACAAGGGGTAGATGATCGTGAAAGAATTGAGTTTAAGATTTTCCAATGAGATTTCGAGTTGGAAGATGACTTTCGAGTTGGAAGATGACTAATAAGTTCAAGCTTAAAACATCTGAATATTTAAGGAACAACATTCTTCTACGAAATCAAATTTGTTTAATAAAGAGATTTGAGTTTCAAAATAGATACAAAAGGCTACTTTACCACTCCTTCTTAATGACATGAAAATTAGACCCACGAAGGACCATTCGATCTTCAATTGTAAGCATACCAATAAATATATGAACATCCCAACTTGCGAGATATTCCTTCAACCTTACAGCATTTCGAATCCATATCGTCAGTTGTTTTGATATTTTGACGGTAATAGTATTTTAAAATAATATTTACCCACCTGCAATATTTTAAATCCGTTTCGTCATGTGTTTTGCTATTTTGACTGTAATAGTATTTTTCTTGGCGACCTATTGAATATCACGTCTTTTACAGTAAACGAACCGCCTTTATTCATTAATAGATGAAAACACGAAAGTTCATAGGGGATTACAAAAATTAATAGATGAAAACGCGAAAGTTCACCGGATTTTTTCGGTGTATTTACTGTTTTTGGTGAATAATGGAACTGCATTAATGTTTTCAAACTAATATTGACTCATAAGATAAGCTAAAGAATTTGCGTTTTCTGGGAGGATCTACGTTTATTCAACTTTAATTTATTCAATCAGACAAAATGGCGCTCTTAAAAAGATAATTTCGTCTCTTTAGAAAGTTCATTTATTAGCGTTAACGTGTTTAATTAACGAAATCCAATTATCATTTGATTTGAATGTTAGTACCGCATCAACATCGATATGACTGAAAGTTTTTAAGTGTACCGAGATTAGTAGAAACGGATTACCAAGATTAATTGAAGTGGGTGATCGGATATATCCAGCAGCACTGTCTCCACGTTTTTGGAAAGGTGGTTTATACAAAACAGTCTACAGTACTGAAAATTTCTCTAGACGATGACCATTCAAAATTTGGTCGTAACACGCTTATCTGCTACAAAAAAAGATACTTCCTGTGTTTGTAAATATTATCGTGAAAACTTTGAATATATGTTGCACGCGTACTTCTGCCCTGTCTTTTCTCAACTGACTTTAAAGTATCAGCATATTTTGTAAATAATGGATCGTAATCATTTTGTTCAATTGTTTGTATTCCGACTGTCGCGTAGTCCGAGCCAGATTATAAATGTTCTTACCAGCAAACCTCTTGAAAAATTACTATTTATATTATGGACTTTTATTGATAAATAAAGCGAAATTTTTCAATTTATAGACTACAACAACGATCAATGATTCAATGTAATTTCTTTAAATATTTAATTTAAAAGAGAAATTAAAGAATAAAACTTTCGGAACTAGGAATTTTATAACAGAATCATAAACACTAATTTATTTTTATATTTTGATAGTTGCTGCCAGCATCATCAAAATACTTACAATTCTTCAAATTGGTAAAATTTGTAAAAACAATTGCAAAAATATACAAATTACACGATGTGGTCTGAGGACGCTAACAGCTAGTTAACAGCTAGTTAGTGATCATGCTCCAAAATTCTTAACATTTGCCATTTACTCAATCATTAATTTATCAAATTTAATTTATAACGTTGTATATATATCATATATATCCATGTATACAGTATAATATATAATATAATATATATTTATATATAATATATGCATACATTGTAATATATACATATGTAATATATATAATATATACATATATATACATAAACTCCCCTGTTGTTAAGGATATCGTTCCATGGTCGCAGTTCACGGTTGGATCGGTTGTTCTCATCGTTGTGCAAATGCTTGGAATCTACTACCGTCTGAAATCGTGATGGCCACATACGTTAAGACATTCAAGGCTGCTCTCATAAATTAGATAATTAACGGCAGGAATAATGAAGATTACCACTTGATACTTATCGCTCAATCACGAGCGATAATTTCGCTCGTGATTGAGCGAAACGGCTTTATAGCCAATGCTTGCTTGTAATAATATAAAAGTACTAAATTAAAAAAGTTTGGGAATAATAAAACAAATCTTACCGTATTGTTTGATTCTTGTAACTATTTGAAATACTAGTTCCTCCACCATAAATCCGGTTCTTGCACTAATCAACTGGCAAAGTTCGTATCGAATTCCGATATCACTTGCAGCCGATATCAAGCGTCCTCGAAGGTGTTTACGGTATTCTATTGAATCCTTAACAAACAAATCAGCCTTGTTACCAATCAGAAACGCAGTGTGCATTTCTGAAATTTTCACCCATTGAGTAAGAACACTTCGTGGAAGCCATGCCATGTCAGCCAGCAAAATCAAAAGTACTCTTTTGTTTGTCTTGCTTCTGGATTGATATGGAAGCGATAGCTCTTCGATAACTGTTAAATTTGCTTGCAACGCTTTCTCGTCATAGTTAGTCGATATCCCGCAGTTTTCGCAATTAAGAAGTCGAAGCTTGCGATGCTGCTCAGTTAAGGCGCGTTTGTATCTTTCGAATGATACAAATCCTAAATCATTAGAATTGTGACATTGTAACCTTGAACCACATCCAAAGCACTTTATATTTATAATATATGGATTCATAGATAATCTAATAGAGCTACCACTGTAATATCGACAAAAATTGTATGTAATATGGGAAATATCTGTTCTTTTGGTCAGGAATGTAATTCGGTATAGTTTTGCGAACATAGCTACAAAAAGTTTAAAATTTAAATAATTAAAGTTTAAAATTTCAGGTTTATTATTCAGCATAATAAAATTAAAGTTTTTATAAATGTAATAAGCCTCAAGAATTTGAGGCTTATTAATTTGAGGCTTATTTGCGTATTGTGTACATTCAAAAGTCGCCGAAATCGTGTCAAACAACACTAAAGCAGATGTTTATCGCTAATAACAGTAGCACCTGCTCAAAGAAAATGGCAACGGTCGTTTTAACTTTTTTAGAAAGGCATGTGCATTTAAAATAACATGTAATTTTCTGAAGATGCTAACAGAGATTAGCGAAATATCAAATAAAATTGTCCTCCTTTCTTTGATACAGCTCTAATAATTCTTTGCACGTGTAAATGGTTATAAGTTATTTTATGAGATGCGCAACAGTGACCGTATCGGAGCTTCAAAGGAATTTGGAAAAAGCACTTTTTCTACAGAAATGATTGCAAAATCAAGCAAATAAGAAGATATAAAGGTAAATTCTGGTACAAAAACTACTGATCAGAAGATTAGTAACTTTTCAATTGTTACTTGGGATAAGGAGGTACTTGCTCCCATCTCAAAATTAAAAAACCTAGCTATTAAAGAGATAATTAAGCCTATTGAAAAGCACCCTGATGTTTAACATCTTGGGCCCATTCGCGGATAAACTAACTAATAGAGTACTTTTTAATTCCATTAAATTCAACGAAACGGAAATTAAAATTTCATTTACTACTTCCGATTTATTAAAAAGCTACGTATAATTCTTTGAGTCATCGCTGTTGGAGTTTGGGATTCTACAGTCAAAACCCATTCTAGCCACGTTGAAAATTACAAATCTTCCATGTCATATGGAAGACAGCGATGTTGAATTTCTCAAAAAATGTTAAAAATCTCGAACCTCCGCTCTATTATGGGTAAAGGGGATATTCATTACCCATCGGTTTCTGTTCCGCACCCTTGGAGCAAGTGAAAATGCTCTCAAAATCAGCCTGCAACCATTTTATGGGTTTTAATCTTCGATTCACGATTATTAATAAAAAGGAGTACACATACCCTCACTGCAGCTGGTGCCACAAATGGGGGCACTGGTCCTCCAGCTACTGCTTGCTTATGATATGTTGGGTATGTGGCTCTCCCACCTGTCAGGCCATGATGTCAGGCGAAAAATGTGGGGACCCCCATCCTGCTCCAATTGTGGGGGAGCTATCCTGTCTGGGCAAGAAAGTGTAGTCATTTCAAATGCTATAGTACAAGTTCAGCAAGTGGGCCCTACCGAAGTCGGAATCCTTCGATCATTACGCCTCCCGCGTGGCGGATGAAGATCTTATGCGGGTAATTGATCTGCTAGTGGTGTACGCTGATGACACAAATGCCCTGTTCACTGGACGCAGGTGTAAAGACGTAGTCTCTGACATCAGCCGTTTCTTTTCAAGATTAAAAGACCAGCTACCCCAATCCAATCTTATTTTAAACTCCGCTAAATCCCAGGTGGTAGTCGTTAATGACTACCTTGCAACAAAGCGTAAACTTAAGAGACTAGCACTCTCTGCGCTCTCCTCCATATTTGCCTCTGAACCACTCCCCACCTTTACAAGTCGAGTAAAATACCTGGGGTTCACCGTTACGATGAACTGGTGGACGAAAGCTGATCTGGATAGATTCAAACGTATCCTGAAAAAAGCTAGGTGAGCTCTGAAACAGGCTCAATATCTGTCATTGAATGGGAAAACCCAAGTGCGCCTTTATGGCACTTGGGCTATCTCGGGATCAGTCTTCTTTTCGAAAGGACTTCCCTTAGAGTAAAAGCTAAGGTTTCTTAAGCTCCTTGTCTCTCGTTTACCCAGCATAGTTCGTCTCGATTGGATTCTTCGGGGGTGAAGGAACCCGGGTGATTCAGTCGGAGGGCGCCGTGTTAGATCGGTTGGTGGGCTCAGATCCCCCTAGCCCTCAGGCCGTAAATAAGAAGTGCATTGAAGGAGACTACTATGACGAATTAAAGATTTGGTTGATTTTTTACTTATTGACTTGTTTTGTTGTTGATTATGTCTTAATTTAACCCTTTTGAATTTTAAGAAAACCTTTATTTATTTATTTTATGAAAAATTTGAGATTTTTAATAGAACATCATTCAACTGTAAATATATAGTTTCGATCAAAACTATATGCAGATCTTATGTCTCACTGTTCATTGTCTTATACTCCTTCTTTTGTTCTCGGTGACTTTAACATTCGTCTTAATCGCCCGGCTGACTCTGACTCTATCACTTTAACTAATCTTTTTTCTGACTTTAACTATAAATTACTTTCAACAAGCCCAACTCATATTCTCGGCGGTGCTCTCGACATCATTGCTGTACCTATCTGCTTCAATGACTATACTTCCTTGTCAATTACTGATCCCGGTTTGTCCGATCATTTCCTTGTCACTCTTACTCTTACTCGTCCCCATCCTCCTTCTCCGCCTCCACCAATATCCACACCAAGTCGACCCTGGAAGCTTCTCGATATCCCTATCCTCTGCACAGCCTTACTCAATTCTTCACTCTTTTAACTTCCTCTTAACTATCTCTCTCCCGATGATCTATACATTCTGTTTGATTCTGAACTTATGTCTATCATCAATAAACTTTGGCTAGTCGACTCCGACGCTCTCAGCGCTTGCACCATGCTCCCTGGTTCGATTCTGACTGTAGTCTTTCTAAGCGTCGACTCCGTCACTCTTTTCGTGTGTATAATTGCTTTCTTAAACGTTCTCCCAACTCACTCACTCCAAATCTCCGTGATTCCTACTTTTCTCTACGCCGTTCACATCTTATTCTTATACGTACTAAACGTACTATCTTTTGGCGAAATCAACTCGAGTCATCTTCCAACTCTAAATCTAATTGGAAAATCTTAAACTCAATTCTTTCACGATCATTTACTTCTTGTAATATAAATCCTGATGAATTTTCTTATCTAAAAACTAAGCTATATAATTTACTCTTCCTACTACCCGTAGTCCCCTTGTACGCACTCTTCTCTTTAAATACTTCCCTCCCAGAACTATTCAACCTTCTTCCCGTTTCGTCTGATGAAGTTTCTTCGGTTCTGCTGTCATTACCTAATAAAACCTCTCCTTCTGACCCAATTCCCACTCACTTGCTTAAAAATATCTGCTCCTCTATCTCACCCTTCCTAACCACATTGTTCAACTCGTCCATCCGTAGCCGTACATTTCCTTCCATCTGGAAATATGCCACTGTTCGTCCTCTCATCAAAAAGCAATCTCTCGACTCCTCACTACCATCTTCGTACCGTCCAATATCACTTCTCCCAACCCTCTCTAAACTCCTTGAGCGTCTCGTTCTCAAGCAAGTTAATACATATCTCTTTTCCTCTAACTTGTTTCCTCCCTTCCAAGCCGCTTTTCGCTCTAATCACTCTACTGAAATTGCCTGTCTTAAAGTTTATAATGACTTACTCATCTCGCGCGATCATAAATTATGTAGTGTCATAGTTTCTCTTGATCTATCGTCTGCTTTTGACATCGTCGATCACTCGATTCTTCTACATCGCCTTCGTCATGATTATGGCTTCTCTTTACCCACTGTATCATGGTTTTCTTCATATCTGTCAAACCGTACATTTCGCGTCTATTCTAACTATTCTCTCTCCCATCCTTCATCCATCCCGACCAATATTCCACAAGGCTCCGTATTAGGCCCTATGCTTTTCTCTCTTCTCGGTGACTTGTCTTCGATTTCTCATAAATTTAACTTCCATGTAATGCAAAATGCTGATGACATTCTCATCTATGCTCACGCACCTGCTTATCGTATGCATGATCTTAGTGTTTCTGCTTCCGACTGTCTTCTTTCAATTTCCAATCATCTTTTTTCCCTTCGCCCTTCTCTGAATCCTGATAAATCTAAAATTATGTGGATCCTACCTCGAAGCTTCGGCGTAGAACCTCCTTCCGTATCATTAAATTCTACAATTCTTCTAACGTTGATAATCTCGTTTTCCTAGGCATTCATTTCAACAACCGACTTTCACTTAAACCTCTTCGTTAGTGATAAAGTACGCTCATCTACCTTGATACTCCGCAATCTCCGTCAAGTTCGTAGATTGATCGATTTCCCTTCTTGTATGACACTCATATCTTCTCTTCTTTTCTTAAGACTTGATTACTGTCTTAGTCTATTTTCCAACTCATCTAAATCCACTCTTCTTCCTTCACAACGCATCATCAACGCTGCCGTTCGAGTTCTCCTCCGTCTTCGTCGTTTTGATCATACATCTCACTATCTTGTTTCTCTTGATTGGCCTACCATTTATTGTCGTGTTCAAATTCATCTTCTTATCATTGCTTTTCGCCTTATAACTTCTCATACCCCTTCATTTCTCAACCTTCCTTTTCTCGACAATTCTCGTACTGTGTATTGTGCTCTGCGTTCCCGTAATTCCCTTCTTTTACATGTCCCAAACTACTCTACCTCTTTTGGCTTCCGCTCCTTCGTTGTGGCTGCTCCTCTCTTGTGGAATCAACTGCCTATTCATATCCGCCAATCAACATATATGCCGTGCTTCAAACGCCAAATCCAATTCCATTTCAACAATTAACTAATTATCTGTGACTTTTGATGTTCTTTTTTGTTTGTTAGTGGTCATGTAAGCGTGCATTTTGCACGCATTTGCCACGTTAAATAAATTATTGTATTATTATATATAATTTCACCAAGCACGAAAAATAGCGAAATACGAAGAAGGAATTCGCGAAATTGAACATTCGATTTTATTGCCATTCATTTTGTCATGCTCGTCAGGTATTGGTGTCGATGCTAACCGTTGTCTCCAAGGTATTGCACGTAAGCTAGCTCTGAAAAACTACAGCTCATACACCGCCGAAATTGCAAGGTTGCGAAGAACAATTGGTTGTATCGTCATGCGTGGCGTATCTATGAGCCTCAGATCACCTCGCTCCACATTGTTGCAACCGGTCTCAATGTCAAGATCTTGATCCTAATGACTGATAATTTGACAGTGTTTTCATTTTCTTGGACAATTTAACAATTTTACAATGTTTTAAGGCCCATTTGAGGGATCCTAATAAATTATTATATTTAAAAATATATATATAATTTCTCATATATCCTGTATATAAACATAATATTTTATATTAATTTACAAACATATAATATCTTGTATATAAACCTATTATTATTTATTATTATTTGACAACTGCCGTAAGGTTATTGGATTCGGAACCTGGAGTTGGTATACCTTTGGATATCGATGATGCTATTGAGGATAAAACAGTACGGCAACTTCTTCTCGACAAGCATCCAGAGCCTGCATTACTTGACGAAGATGTCATCCTTTCTTCCCCATTGAAAAACGATGCAGTCTTCCATCCTATAGCATTCGACTCGATTGACGCAGATTCAATTATCACATCTGCTTGTAGAATGAGTGGTGGAGCAGGCCCATCTGGCCTTGATGCGAAGGCATGGATCGCAATGCTATCTACGTTTGGAACTGAGTCGCGAAATCTAGCGGATGCACTGGCTCTCTTCTCAAAGCATTTGTCAACTTGTAAAATACCTAAAACTTCGATGGAGGCTTTTACCACAAGCCGACTAATTCCACTAAGCAAACTTCATGGCATTCGTCCAATAGGTATCGGGGATGTCTCCAGAAGAATTATTTCGAAGGCCATACTCAAAGTTGTTCAGCCTCAGCTGCAACACGCATGTGGTTCTATACAATATTGTGCATCACATCGGGCCGGAACTGAATGTGTTATTCATGCTCTGAAAACACATATTTCTAATGAGAACAACATACTTCTCACCATCGACGCGGACAATGCTTTTAATCGCATTAATAGAAAATTGGCTTTACGTAATATGCCTTATATTTGTCCAGCATTATCAGTCGTATTGTCAAACTTGTATAGAGATCCTACTCGAATGGCTACAGGAAACGAATACATATGGTCTTCAGAAGGATTTACACAGGGTGATGTTTTTTCAATGGCTGCTTTCAGTGCCGCAACGCTACCATTAATATACCGGCTTATAAAAAAATGCCCCAATGTTGAACAATTATGGTATGCTGATGATGGTAATATGGTTGGTCCGCCTAGTATGGTTAAGGCGGCTTTCAAAATGTTAATGTTGCTTGGTCCGAAGTATGGTTTTTACATCAATCCCGAAAAATGTAAAATCTACTCTAACGGATATGACAGTACATCGCTACAAACAGAATTCAGTGACACCAATATTCCGATAATGGAAAACGGTGTGAAAATTCTCGGTTCCCCGATCGGTAAATACGCTTACGTTAAGCAGTTTGTATCATCATTTGTGCAGGATATATCGAATTCCATTGAACGGTTGGTAGATATGGGTGAACTCGATGTTCAGGTTGCGTATACGGCTTTTATCAGATCAATTCAGCACAAATGGTCGCATCTCCTGAGGACTTGTGCATGTTCTGTAGATTGGATTGGTCCTCTGTCTGAAAGAATAAAAATGATGATATCTAAGCTGTTTAATATCGATCTTTCAAGTGATGAATTTATATGGAGAACGCTTTGCCTCAGTTACAGGGACGGTGGCGTAAGTATACGTGATCCTTCAGCATTGGTTCAATCGGAATATGAATCATCTACTTCCCTATGCGCTCCATGTTTGGAAGGTTACTCCGGCGAATCACTAAAAGGAAAACAAGATATGATAATTAAACTAATCCGCGCTCAAAATATCTCCCGTTGTAAAATTAATCGCAATAATATTCTCGATAATTGCAATCATTTATTGAGAAGGTCAATAGAACACTCGTCAGTCAAAGGTGCATCATCATGGCTTTCAGTTTATCCATCGCATGAAAGGAATTCAAGGCTAAGCAACGATGAATTTCGAGACGCTATGGCGGCGCGATACGGTTTTCTTCCAAAAAGCGCTCCGTCCTATTGTCAATGTGGTACAGTAAATTCTCTGGCGCACTCGCTTTCGTGTTCACTTGGTGGACTTCCATCTATGAGACATGACGTGGTACGGGATTTCTTAGCATACACGCTTACTGAGATATGTCCATCTGTACAAATCGAACCTCGACTGGCGCCTGTTTCTTCAAATGTAACTTTCTTGAAACAAACAACTACTAAGGATAAAGAAGCGAGATTGGACATATCATGCAACGGATTGTTTGGTGACAAGACGGAACGTACTTTAATAGATGTTTGCATTTTTAATGCGCTCGCGCCGTCGAATTTATCAAGGAATCCGAGTGCGTGTTTTGAGTATCACGAAAGCCGAAAAAGAAATAAATATCTAGAAAGAATAACCGAAATTGAAAGAGCATCTTTCATTCCTGTTGTGTTGTCGAACTCTGGAGGTGCAGGTAAGGGCACGGAAAGTCTTCTGAAAAAAATCGCGAATACTATCGCCGAAAGAGCGGAGGTTAAGTATTCGGATGTAATTTCAACGCTGCGTTGTAGAATAGGCATCCGTCTCGCAAGGATGGTATCCCGGTGCATTAGAGGATCCAGATCGGCGTTTCATCGTCCAGTTTTTGCATAACTACACATACAGATAATTATTTTTTTTTGAATTGACAAATAGGGCCCATTAGAGGGTTACCTTTAATTTTATGTTTTACTAATAAAGAAAATAAAAAAAAATTATTATTATTATTTATTATTATTTATTATTATAGTGGCGAATCCTACGCTGATGTGATTTCTGAGTTGCGAAATAATTTGAGCATTTGTACAGCAAAAATGGTTTCACGCTGCTTTCGTTCACCAAGAGTGAAAATTTTTGTTCCACGTGAACTATGGTGATACAAAATCAAGAAAATATAATAAACATTGTTGAAGAGTAATATTTTTTATTTTTTATTTGTGACTCAATTGCGCTGGCTTTGTAAATAAATTATCTTTATCTAAAAAAATTTATTATTATTATTTATTATTATTTATATAATAATAAACGTCAACACCTGATAGTTTTAAAGATAATGATAGTATAATGAAATTATTTAAAGAATGTATAAGCTGGGTCCCGAATATATTTCATCTACCAAGATGCAATGCTAGCAAACAATTTGTATCGATTATGGCGAATTTATACGCTGATGCTGCAACTTCGGGTGATGACTCAAATTGTGCATTAATGACTGCAACAATATTTAGCCAATTACTTAGACAGAGAGTAGACAGCAAAAAAATAAGTATTATAAGAAAAACTCTCGAGCGCAGATTGAACCTATGGGCGAATAATGATCTCACTAGCCTTGTGCACGAATGCCGTGTAATGCAACATCGTATGGCTAACAGAAGATTGAAAGGTCGAACAGTTGAACAGAGTGAAAACAATATATGGTATAAAAAATTTATAAAATTAGTACTATGCGGTAAGGTTTCTAGTGCGATGAGATTACTTGCTGCGGATGGAGTGACGTCTGGAGTGCACGACATTGATGATTTTGTACTAGATATAAAGGTAAGAGATAAGTTATTACTTCTCCATCCTCAAGGTGCACCTGCAAATCCAGAAGTTATACTTAAACATCGATTACCAGGCTGCCAAGACCATCATAGTAGCGTATTTCTTGAAATTGATTATAATCACATTAGGCAAGCATCAAAGAAAACTCATGGAAGTTGTGGACCTTCAGGTTTGGATGCTGAAGATTGGTACGATATTTTACATAATTATGGGGATGAGTCAATGAGACTTTCTAATGCGTTAGCAGAATTATCCATTAAAATAGCATCTAATAAGATCAGTTCACTGAATGCTGAAGCGTTAATGGCAAGTAGATTAATACCGCTCGATAAAAATCCAGGAGTTAGGCCAATTGGCATAGGTGAAGTTAGCCGTAGAATAATTTCAAAGACTATCCTTACCGTAATTTCGACTGATTTACAGAAAGTGGCTGGAAGTGTACAATTATGTGCTGGTCAGCGTTGTGGTGCTGAGGCTGCAGTACACTCAATAAGGGAATTATTTGAACAAAATGATGATTATGGTATACTTCAGATTGACGCAACGAATGCCTTTAATCTAGTCAACCGACAGCTTGCGTTGAAAAACATTAAATTTACATGCCCGTCTTTATATACTGCACTTACGAACTGCTATCAAAATTCCCCAATATTATGTATTAAGGACGAGGCAATAAATTCGAGAGAAGGTTTTACACAAGGTGATCCGCTCGCAATGGCGGCATTTGCAGCGGCTTCAATTCCGTTAATCAATGAACTTCAAAAATGTTCGAATAATGTCGTACATAGATGGTATGCCGACGACGCATGCTGTGTAGGGCCAGTTGATCAATTACATAAAGTTTGGCAAAGACTTAATCAGATAGGAGAAAAATATGGTTTTCATATAAACGAAACAAAATGCAAATTATTGGTTCATCCCAAAGACGGAGAAACTACGAAGATTTTGTTTAACAACACTAAAATAGAAATAACCTTCCAAGGAATCGTCGCACTTGGATCGCCTTGTGGGGCTGACGAGTTCATTGAAAATATTGTAAAATCAAAGTTTGCAACCTGGCTTAAAATGGTAGAAAATTTATCAGAAATTGCAGATATTGATGCCCAGGTGGCATACTTTGTTTTAAGATGTGCACTGCAACATAAGTGGACATACCTTATGCGCACATGTCCAACTAAACCTATTTGGTTTAAGCCGTTGAAAGACTTGATTACAAAGAAATTGATTCCAAAGATTATAGGTCAAAACGATGAAAACAATGAGCTGGAACAGATTTATATGATGCCGACGAAATATGGTGGTTTGGGGATTTTAAACCCGATGGAGGTTGCCAAACAAGAATATGTTCGATCTCGAAAAATGTGCATGCCACTGTTACTAGAAGAAGTGGGAGATCAGCTTATAACCTCTCAAAATCAAGCAGCAAAGTTGATTAAACAAGAAAAGATGGTCATTGCATCATTAGAAAGTGAAGCCATTCGCATGGAATTAAGATTAGATCTACAAAATTCAATAAAGTTTGCTTCGGACAAGGGAGCATCTTCGTGGCTATGTACCAAACCAACCCGAATGAGACATACGAGGCTAAATTCACAAGAGTTCCAAGACGCAATATGCGCAAGATACAATCTAAAAGCAAGCGAAACATCACTAAAATGTGCTTGTGGTTCTTACTTTACAACTTCTCATGCATTGTCATGTCATACTGGTGCCATGACTATTATCAGACATAACTTAGTGAGAGACATTGTAGCTAAGGAACTTGTAGGGGTATGCTGTGACGTGCAAATTGAGCCATGTTTACGATCTATACCAAACAACTACGTATTTAATAAGCCAACAACCTGCTTTGATGATCAAGCGCGGTCTGATATAGCTTGTAGAGGAATTTTCGGAGGAAATATGGTGCGATCCTTTTTGGACATATGTATTTACAGCTCTTTGGCACCTACATACTCTTGCAAAACTCCTCTCGAATGCCATATATACCATCAACAGCGGAAATATGCAAAGTATGGTGAACGAATTGCAGATATAGAAAGAGGTACTTTCTTTCCTCTTATATTTTCTACGTCAGGTGGTATTGGACCTGAGACAGATAAAATACTAAAATGGATAGCAGCCAAATCTGCTGATCGTAATAAGCTTGCATACAGCGAATGTATTTCTAGGCTGAAATCAAAAATCAGTGTCGCCATTGCAGTTAGTGCATCGGTTTGTATACGTGCTACAAGGCTTAGAATAAACGAACAAGCACAGTATTATCAAACATAGTAAAAGATGGGCAAACGTCTAAGATTTACATCAATGACTGATCAAAAAGCAAACAAATTTAAGGATATTATATTTATGTTATCTATACATTTATTAATAAAGTTTATGGTTAATGTAAAAAAAATTTATTATTATTTATTATTATATATTATTATTATTTATTATTTATTATTATTTATTATATATCCTGTATATAAACATAATATTTTATATTAATTTACAAACATATAATATCTTGTATATAAACCTATTATTATTTATTGTTAATTAATAAATATTATTATTAATTATTATTATTTATTATAATTATTATTATTTATAATAGGAGGACTTGGTATAGTCGACTATACTCAAGAATGCTATAATGAATACGAGAAATCACGCATGATGTATAGGGCTAGTGTAGATAGAGACCACTCAGAAGTTCCCCTAGAAACGTCTCAGCATAATGTAGTCAAGCAGATAAGAGAAATGAACATAATAAAGTTTAACAGAATAGTGACGGAGATTACTAGTAACTCTAAAAATGATTTAAAGACAATTTTATGGAATGCCAGCATGAAAGGTGCCTACTCGTGGTTAACAGCAGGGTTTGTTGAGGGTTTGTTCATATCCTCCTCAGAATTCCACGACGCGATTTCAATAAGATACGAGTGGAAACCGAATCGCTATTTGGGTGAGTGTGCGTGTGGAGTGTCTCTAACAACAATACACGCACTTTCATGCAAGACAGGCTGTTTCAACTTCATTCGTCACAACAGTGTCGCTAACGAGATTGCTAGATCACTCAAGGAAACCTGTCGACTCGTATGTACAGAACCAGTATTGCTCCCGGTTCCAGACACAGTCATTTTTGAATCTCAAGCCACATCACGGGACAGAGAGGCAAGATCAGACATAAGATGTACTGGCCTCTTCGGGAATCTGACGGAGCGGTCCTTTATGGACGTATGCGTTTTCAACAACCTAGCGCCGTCTTATTCCTTGGATACAATGAAGGATCCCTTCAAGTACCATGAAAATCGGAAGCAGGCAAAATATACAGAGCGGATTGCGAAAATAGAAAATGCTTCGTTTCACCCGTTGATTTTCTCAACTGTTGGTGGTATTGGAAAGATAGCGGACTCGATACTTAAGCGCATATCTTCACTTAAAGCGAGCAACAACAACCTTTCATATCCCGATTTGATCCGTCAAGAAAGAGCCAGGATTTCACTCCTTATTATAAAATCCACATCGATGGCTATGCGAAACAGGTATCAAGAACCAGGAACTCTAATTCACGATAAGGACGCACCACTCTAAGTCGATTTGTACGATCAACTCCCTTTGAACTAAAAATTCAGTTTTTGAATTGCCACTTTGGACCCATTAGAGGGTAACCTTTAAGCTGTCTTATTTTTGAATAATTTATATTATTTCAAAAAAAAAATTTATAATAACATAGGTTTTAGCTATTGTCGGTTCGGTCTTGTGCTGCTGATGTATGCACAACATCAACGACACAAAACCGATAATGGCTAAAAACTATAAATACATTCGAATATTCCGAAGATGTTAGTAGGAACTGGCGAAATGTAATAATAAAATCAATTTCTTTGACTGATTGTTCCTGTAATTAAAATAAAATTGCCAATAATATTCATTACCGATTAAATGTGCGATTTACAAGCCTAAAATAATTAATTTAAAATATAAAATTCTTGAATTGCCACTTTGGACCCATTAGAGGGTAACCTTTAAGCTGTCTTATTTTTGAATGATTTATATTATAAAAAAAATATAATAATAATTATAAATAATAATTATTTATAATTATTATTATTTATTATTATTTATTACCTCCACCTTAAGCTATTTATCACGTCCCGGAACATCAACTTGGCTATCGGCAAAACCAATAGTGAGTTACAAACGATATTTGAGTAAACGTCAATTTCAAGACGCACTTGCTATAAGATATGGCTGGCCACCTCCTAACGCACCACAAAATTGTACCTGCGGTAACTGTTTTGATCTCAGACATTGCCTTGCGTGTCAAGTTGGAGGTCTGCCAACAATAAGGCATAATGCTGTTCGCAATTTTGTTGCATCGAGATTAACCCAAGTGACGTCGTCTGTCGCGATTGAGCCTGTATTACGAACACTGCCTGAAAATGTCGAATTCGAGCGACCTACAACAACACGGGATATGGACGCAAGACTCGACATTGAATGCAACGATTTATTCGGTGATACATTAGAGCGGTCCTTACTGGACATTTGTACATTCAACCACCTAGCCCAATCGTATCGTTCGAATAATCCGGATAACCACTTCAATTACCACACACAAAGGAAAATGGCCAAGTATAGCGAACGTGTTGCCAAGTTTGAAGACGCAAATTTTTACCCGTTCGTAATAGCGTGTAACGGTGCTATGGGTAATGAGGCTCAGCTAGTTCTGAAGCGGATGGCGAAATTGGAAGCTGAAAAATCTAAACGACCCTACAATCGTTGCATTGAAGACCTTAGAGTTGACATTGGTTTTCTAATGGCTAGGTCGGCTTCAGTCGCATTGCGAAATGCGAGGTCGAGAACTGGAAGGTTTGCAGGAATTGCAATGGAAAATTTTATTGGTGATACGATAGATGATCTTAAAATTCAAGATACACTGTCGTGCCAGGATGTTCAAATTTGATATATTATTTTTTATTTCAATTGTGACCCGTTAGGTATTGTTCTACTGTTGCCCATTAGGGGACTTTGAAAGTCTTGTGTTTATTTGATTTACAATAAATATTTTTTATTTAAAAAAAAATTTATTACAAGACTTTGACACAAAAGAGTCATTTTGTCTGATCACAATATTAAGAAAATAAAAAAAGAAAGAAAAAAAGTAGTTCAGCAATAATAAATTGTCACATATAGTTATATATTTCCTGCAAAGAATCTTCTCTTTTTATCCACATGATCAGCGCATTCTGGAAAGATTTGTACTGTGCCATAGACACGATCGAATTCGGCAATCGGTTCCATAGGTTTACCGCTCTGTGAGATAATCGCAAGTATCTATGACATTTCCCGTGTGATTGCACAACAACTGATAAAGAGTGTCCTCTGTGGCTCGGGCGATCATTTAGAATAACGGATTCCGATGGATAACCAGGAAAGACATGAATCATTCGCCATAACTGTAATAAATCATTGTACACATATCTCTTGTAAAGTGAAGTAATATTTAGTTGGCTTAGTCTATCACAGTAGGCGATGTTCCGAAGACCAGAACATAGCTTGGAAAATCGGCGAAGAATCTTTTCTAATTGGTTTATTTCACCACGCGTAGAAGGAAAAGTCGCCGGCGAAGCATAATCAATGATTGGTCTGATCAACGCCTTATATAATAGTGAGAACTGAGACGATGGAAGCGAACTAAAGCTATTTTTGATCATGTAAATAATTTTTCTCGACGTGTTACATATATTTTCAGTTTTGAGGTCGGTTTTAAACGAATTATGAACAATTATCCCAAGATCTTTTGTATACGAATTTGTGGGAATAATCTCACCGCAAACAGAATAATCATTTGGTAAATCACTACGACCAAATCTGATGTGGACACATTTAGTAATGTTAATCATGATTCCGGTCAGTTCGCTCCACCTATTAACCATATTTATGTCATCTTGTAAGTGTTGCATATCGGCATAGCATGTAATGACATTCCATATTTTAAGATCATCCGCGAATGCTAATTTTTTTACATTTTAGAGAGCGTAGCAAACTATTCAGAAATATGACGAATAATAATGGACCCAACACCGATCCCTGAGGAACACCCATTGATAAATTTGACGGTCTAGATAGACAATTTCCAACTCGAACTCTGAAAGAACGATCAGATAGGAAAGCGTGAATCCATCGAATAATAGGAATTTCAATTCCGTAATCTGCAAGAGCCTCAAATAACATATTGTGGGGAACCCTATCAAAGGCCCGACTCAAGTCGAAATACACGACATCAACTGCATTACCCTGCGCAACTGCATCAATCCATGCTTCGCGTGCACATAAAAGATTAGACATGCAAGAACGTCCAGGACGAAAACCATGTTGCGAATTATCTAACAAGTTCGATGATTCAAGATAGGATAGTAATCGCCGATACAATATGCGCTCTAACATCTTACATACGACACTTGTAAGGCTTATTGCTCTATAATTTTCAGGATTGTGACGATCTCCTTTTTTGTGGACTGGCACTACAGTGGCGATTTTCCAATCTAACGGTAGAATTGACTTAGCTAGTGATAGTTGAAACAAATAAGCTAACGGTGAAGCAATAAATGTTGATAATATCTTTAGTATCTGGGAATGTAATCCATCTGGACCAGGTGATCAATGTCGTAAAGAATTTAACTCACTATAAACCTCCTCGGTAGTAACATCAAAATAACTTCGTGAATGGCTTACACGAGATTGCTGGTTAATTTCTGTGTTATTAGTTACGAGTTGAAAAGTCGACGCAAACGTGTCGGCTACATCTTGAGGCGATGTGATAAAGTTATCATTAATACGAAGAGACGAAATCGCAGGAGGAATTGTCCTATTTCTAAGTATGTGAGCCCAAAATCGTTTTGGTGCACTATGAAAATCCGCAGCTATTTTCATTTCGCAGTTAAATTTTTTGCGTTTTTTAAGCTTTTCGAAAAAGTTACGACAATTGACGTATTCCTGTCGATAAGTATTGTCCTTGCAGCTTAATTTAAACAGTCGGTTTCTTCGTCTTAGTTCTGATTTAAGTTCTCTATTAAACCACGGAGGATTCACTTTTTTATTTTTATGCACGATCTTGGTAGGAACGTATTTTTCTATTATTTCGCACATTGCTGAACGGAAAACTTTCCAACAATCTTCAACATCGTCGCTAGCGCCTACAAAGTTCATAGTCGATGCTGCTTGAAGAATTTTACACTGATCCGCACGATACCAACAATGCTTGAAGATTTTAGTTTCGACTTCGTCGATAATATTATTTGAAATCCCTGAGAAGTGAAAAAGCAATACACAATGATCACTAACTCCTATGGGTGCTTCATGCATAATGTCACGCATTCAATCCGCCGTTTGTCGAAACGATGAAGGGTACAAATGTGCCTCTTGCAATCTGTTGAACCCGTTCCTCATATTTAGACTTCTTTCTTGCTTCGTGGAAGTTGAACGCGCTGGACGTGCTTGTACGGTAAGATTCGGCAAGGTTGTTGAAAATGCTGACGTCTATATACGTCCGCTCGAATCTACCGGGAAACAGTCCAGTACAGATGATATCCACTCGTGCGTCAAGATCTCTTGTCGTTGCACTATTGGTGAAGACGTGATCCACGCTGGGACTATCGAGTACAGGTTCGATCCCTACACCATTACAAACAGTAGTTAGATTTCGGGCAAGGATATCACGAACGATATTGTGACGAAAAATCTGCAACCCTCCACGCCGACATGAAATGAGATGCTTCAAGCATGCAGGAGTATTGCATATGCATCTCGTGGGCATGTCAGTCGGTTCCCAAGCATACCGCATAGCCATACTATCTCTGAATTCACGTGGAAGAATATGGAAGTTTTCACGAACCGGGGGCACTATGGAAAGCCATGACGATGCACCATAAACGGACGCGTATGCAAGGGCTTCCTGTGAGATTTCGTTTAAGTTCGACTTCGCGTAATTAAAGCGGCCAATTGCGGCTGTCTTTCTTTCAGCAGTAATCCGCTCGCCGATCTTTTGCTGTTCGGTTCTGAAGACGACACCTTGGCAATCTGACGTGAATGACGAGCACATTCTCTCAGAAGAGCTGAATTCCAGGTCCTTCACGAACAGAGGGTCAATGATCCCGAGGCCTCCTTCTCGTATGGGACTGGTGAGTACCTTCACCCAATCTTCTGAAAGGTCCTGCTTTGTCATTTCCTTTAAGAATCTCCCGGTAATAGCATCCCGCAAAGGTACAAGGTCGTCATCGGAGCAACTCGTTGTGCGTAAGAAGTGTGTCCACTTCCATTGCAATGACTTGGTCAATCCGATGTAAGAAATATGCGGGTCTACAGAGCATATCTCTGTGAGCCGGTCTGTCAGATATACGTCATCTTCAATTCGCTCTCTGGTCGATTCTTTCATGAACGCACTTGATCCAATGAATGAGCCGAGAATCTTAACACCATCGTGCCTTATGTCGACACCTGCAAACTTTGATTGATCTACTGTCATCGTTTCGTGTAGAAGAAGAGCAGATTTGGCTGGTTTAACATGATAGCCATAATCAGGTCCGTGCTGTTGTAGGATATTAAGTACTTTCTCAAGCATCGATGTGGGACCGAGGAAATTCGCATCGTCTGCAAACCACCGTTGAACAACACCAGGACATTGATCCCTTATCATCTTTATAAGAGGCAGAGAAGCCATTGCTAAGGGGTCGCCTTGAGTCACACCCTCCTTCGAGTGGAGCGAACCACCTTCCAAAATAAGACGAGCATCGACAGAATAGATGTTTTGGAAAGTTTGCGCCAAAGACGGACATAAATGCGACATGTTATGAAGAGCTACTCGGCGGTTTAAGCTGTTAAAAGCGTTGGAGGCGTCGACACACAGTAAGCCAAATTCTGGATTGTTGTGGAAGTTATTGCGTAGAGAGTGTATACAAAAGTCCACACCACTCCGTTGTGAGGCACATAGTTGCTCTAAACCAGCGGTGTCTTTTAATGTCATAATATATAATATATAATATAATATAAATATTATATATTATATATAAACCTATAATATCTCATGTATCGTTGATAAATATGAAAATGATTTATTGGCTTTTTCTATTCATCACTATGTCGCGGACATAGTCTGATCGGTGAACAAGTCGGTTGTGAAATATAAAATTCATGAAGTTTAGAAACAAACATAAAGTTTTAAAATTGTTGTGAAGCCTGCATTTACCACTCATACATGCATATCTTTGTCATTCTTATTATTATTAATACAGGTCATAGCCATAAGGCTGTTCTGACCGCTCACAAAATAATAATACAAGAAAAAAATCAAAAAAATCATTCAGTATATATCAGAACCATGGGTACTGCAGCAACAACCACTCGTTCTCATGTCGAATCCAGTTCTTTATATTGGATTTAAATTCATTGATTGTATGCACCGCAACGATATCAACTGGAAGACGATTCCAAACATTCACTGTTCGATGGGACAGTCGGAAATGACGAGGGTATTTTCCGTGCTCATGTACTACTAGTACTGTCGAGTGCCATCTACGTCCATCCCGTTCATTGAGTTCAACTCTATTTGCTGGAAAATTTTCATCTTCATTAATTAGTCGATACATAGCTAGAAGGTCGAAAAGAAGGAACCTTTCACGCACTGTCGGCATATTCAAACTTTTTATTCGTGCCTCATAGGAAAGATAACGTACCTGATGACATAATTTCGTAAACCGTCGAAGTATGCGCTCTAATTGATCAAGTTCTGTACGCGTACACGGAAAGACTGCTGGCGACACATATTCTAATATCGGTCTTATAAGAGCATTATATAAACGCACAACACAAACGGAGATAAATCTTTAAAGCAATTTTTGACAATATAGGTCATTCTTCTTGCTGCGTTACAAATCCTATCAGTGTTAGCACGTGTTTTCAGATTGTTTTGAACAATTATACCAAGATCCAGAATGGACTGCGTGGAAACAACAAACTCATCGCCAATAAAATATTCTTGACTCACATTGCTATGACCTAATCTCATATGTGCACACTTTTTAATATTCAATGAAATTCCAGTGTTTAAAGACCATCGATAAACAATGTTTAGGATATTTTGAAAGTCATTTCGATCCTTGTTGGTTTTAATCAATTTCCATACCTTTACATCGTCGGCAAAAGCTAAAACACTACAATTAAAACACTACATGATTTATAAATATGTTAAACAACAAGGGTCCTAAGACTGATCCCTGTGATACTCCTGAGGTGATAGGACGATAAGACGATAGGCATTGACCTACACGAACAGCAAAGGATCTATATTTAAGAAAATCTTGAATCCAGCTTATAATGGAGCGATTGACTTTATAAGACTCAAGGGTGGAAATTAGCATTTTGTGGGGCACCCTATCAAAAGCCCGACTAAAGTCAAGAAATATTACGTCGATACAGTACCCGTTAGCAACATGTCCAACCCAATCTTCGCGAGCATGTAATAAGTTTGTAAGACATGAACGCCGAGGGCGAAATCCATGCTGTGCATTATTGAGAATTCTCAGCGAACTCAAATGATCATATATGCGTCTGTTTAGTATGCGCTCAATCACTTTGCATACAACACTAGTTAGACTTATTGCCCTATAGTTATTCGGATCATCTTTTTCACCATTTTTATAAATTGGTACTACAATCGCTTTTTTCCAGGCAGCAGGTAACTTCGAAATGCGCAAGCTCAGCTCAAATATGGAGGCTAATGGCTCAGCCAGAACAGGAGCAAGTAACTTAAGAAGTTGGGGGGTGAATATCATCGGGGCCTGCCGCTGATGATCTAGATAACCTAGCCAATTCAACAAAAACCTCATGTGCTGTTATCGTTAAAACTGGAGAACCAATTTCTACCTGTTGTGATGCTGCATCTCCACATATGCTAGAGAAAGCATCTGGTGTCAGCTCAAAAGCGGATGCAAACAATTCTGACATGCTGTCTGGCGATGTCACTCGAGTGTTACCGTCTCTTAAAGATGAAATAGCTGGTAGCAGAGCTCTGGATCCTTTCACATAAGTCCAAAATTTTTTTGATTCTGTATCAATTTATAAAGCTAATTGATCTTCAAAACTTTGCCTGTTTGTAATCTTAAGGCGATTGACGAAATTTCGGAACATTGTATACCGCTTTATAAAATTATTCTGATGACGGCTTAGTTCAAATAGACGATTCCTATGTTTGAGAGCATATCGCAATTCAGTGTCAAATCAAGGAAGGTATTTAGCTTTACTTTTTGGTACTCTACGGAGTGGTGCAAACTTATCTGCAAGAGCTACTAAACCTGATTCAATAACATACCACCTTACCTCAATGTCTTCACTAGCACAGTTGAATGATGTTCTTAGTGCCGCCTCTCGTAATGAGTCTTCATCAATTTGTTGCCAAGATCTTTTCGACACTATCAAATTTTCCAGTTTTGGGATCATACACCTAGAAAAATAATTGAATAAGATCATGCAATGATCGCTCAATCCAATAGGACTCTGATAGCTCATATTACCCACACTTGTAATTAATTTGGAAAATACCAAATCTAGACAAGATTCCTGGTTTTGCGCGAATCTGGTGGGCGACTGCACATGTTGCTCTAACATGAGATCATTTGTAAGAAAATTCCACAAATCCACATCTGACTTGGAAGAACTACTATCCAAAACATAATTCCCGATGTGACCAGCTGAGGGTATATTAAAATCGCCAACTAGTAGATATTCTTCAAGCTCAGAACAGTGACTAATTAGTGTAGAGAATTCATGACTCAATACGGATGATTGCGGCGACCTGTAGCACACGGCAATACCTAAGGGACCTCCGAAGTGTGAAACAATGACTGAGAGAAACTCACACGTGCCCAGTTCATTTTTAAAATTACGAGTGGAAGTAATGTTTAAGGATGTCGTAATATATAGCGCAACACCTCCACCCTTCCGAGACTCTCTATCAGCTCTCACCAAATTATATCCCATAATAGCAATTAAACCATCGGGGATATCACGATGCAGCCATGTTTCAGTGAGAGCCAGGATCGCTGGTTTATTTAAGATGACCCATGCCTTAAGTTCATCAAATTTTGGTAAAATACTCCTTAAATTAGTATAGGCGACACTAATACCAGAAGCAGAGGGTAATTGAGTAGTAATGTTGGATGTGATATCAATGCACGCTAAATTTCCTAATTGTAAAATGGAATCCCTCGAAGAACTCTCCAAACTCACCAACGCACGAATGGTCGCCGACGAACTACTCGAAAATTTCTTATCATTAGATCAGTCTCTCCATTCGATCTTCTAAATGCTAGATTAGCACGAGCATTATTAAGCAACAATCTTTCCTCAACCGAGAGATCTTTAAAAAATTTTTGTCGTCTTACCTTTCAAGCGATAACCTCTAGCTAAAACTGCTCTTGTATTATCTGCAGAATCAAATACTACTTTAAGTAATCGTGGTTTATGTTGTGCTTTTTTACCAAGACGAAATAAGCTTTTGACATTGAGACTACGCGCAATATCCTCTTCACCCTGAACGAATATATCCGAAAAGACCTTACGAATAGAAACTACGTCATCATCCACACGGGTCTGAACGTTGTCTGCAGAAGATTCAGTGATGTTAGCAAAAATTACGCAATTATTTCTGTTTCTAGCACGATTCCTAATATTGATAATTTCAACAAATGTCTTATCTGTCAAATCCTTGGATTTCAGTTCATTTTCATTTCCGACTGCCACATCATTGCACACTCTATCATCGTCTCTTGTCTGCGTTCTACTTAAAGGCTGCTTCAATACATTCTTTGGTCGAACAGGAGTAGAAATCAATATATTGTGGTTCTTAGGACTGTTCCGCGAATATGTCAGATAAAGGCGAAGGCCATTTAGGAATATTCGCAGGTGTAACTTTATCCTTGTCGTTTGCCATCACAGTGCTGTCATTGATATTTCTTCTTTGTTTATACACCGTCCGTGAATGTTTATGTCCTCGTGTCCAAATGCGAGTCGAACTTGAAGCATCTATTACGTCTGGTTCCTTATTTGAATTGACGTGTAACGACATCGGCGTAGTGATTTTGCTCTGGCATATGCTAGATTCTTTGTCAATAATTTGTTCTTGAAACCTACGTGTCTTTAAGTTAAAATGAGCATTGTCCTTTGGTGATGTCAATGAACTACAAAATACGATTGACGCAGTACAAAAACCACATGAATTTTCTTCTACTCAATGTATTAGCATCTTTATGTGGTACAGTTACTGTAGCCAGACATTGCAGCCATCACCATCATATCCTACTCGTCTTGATATGAATTCAGGAATGACGTTTCCATTACGTCTGCCCATAATTGTAATTGTATATGGTTATTGTGTACTTATGCGATTTTCTTCCAATATATAGATATTGTTCCAATATAGATATACTTCCGTTCTGTATTTACTGTGCTTTCAAGCTTCTTTTAAATTTAATCCTTTCTTATATACTTCCGTTGAAGTAATCGTTAAAATAATCGTAGTAATCGATGTAGTCGATGAAATCGTAGTAATCGTAGTAATATAGTGTTGAAGTAATCGTAATACCGAGTATTTGTTATTGTATTTATTTTAGATCTCAAACTTTTTTAAGGTCAATCGTTGTATAACTTTTGTTGGTCAATCGTTGGTTAATCATTGTATAATTCTTGTATGTTTATCAGAAACCAAAATTTTTTAAGGTTTAATGAGTTATTTGAATTGAACGAAAACAAGACGGCAATCTTTAATATTTAAACCTTTAAAACTATTTTGAAATATCTACAACGTCTGATTTCTAAACTTGATGGATCTGAAGATTCCTTAGATCTATTTTATAGTGTATACAGTAATTCTCAGTGTTAAAGCCGTTATTATCACGATCGACGAACTGATGTTGATTATCCATAACGTCATGCTTGTATATATAACATTTTTGATATAATCGATTTTTGTAAAGACGGTCAGAATGTGTAAGAACGAATAAATTCAAAACTTTGATAGGTCGAAAATTGAGAAATTTGAACGTAGGTAAACTTGTAAAAAAATCTAAAAAAAATCGAGAAATTTGAACGTAGGTAAACTTGTAAAAAAATCTAAAAAAAATCGAGAAATTTGATCGAATCTTCAATTAAGAAAGATCTCAGAACTTCTCAATTTGGAGAAATTAAAAGCTCTCCAAACTTGAATATATCGCTATAGTTGAAATAGTCGGCGTATACCAACAAATTCAAAGCCAGAAGGATAGATAGATCAAAAATTAAAATATTTAAAAATCAAGATAAAATATACTATTTATAATATAAAAATATTGATTGATAATTCACATATATACAAAAAAGAGTTTGGCAAACACCGTTCTTTGCAAAATTATTATTATAACAAACAAAAGCAAATGAGCTACAAGCTCGTGTCGCTTACAAAACATGATAAAATGATAAAATGACCACATATGAGTCATGATAAAATGACTACATGATATTATTATTGTACATACAGCCATAAGTTTAAGTCGATCACATAAAACAGAAAAAAGATAATAGAGATCAACAAAATGGGTAAATTAGAAAAGGTGACAAATCAGCCGGATGGTATATCCAATGTCGAACCCTGTTTTTGAAAGCGAGGAAATTGGTGACGGGAGCGATTTCTTCATGCAAACTATTCCAAACATCTACTGCCCGTTCAGACAGTCTGTAAAATTTTCGCAGCTTGCCGGCAATGTTTTAAACATCATAATACAATAGCCTCGTAATTTCGTATTTCTCGAAATCTAACTGCATCCACAGGAAAACCCTCAACTGAATGTACAATTTGTCAAAGTGCAATCAAGTCAAGAAAAATATCAATAGATATTTAGATCTATCAAAACTCGCTCATTTAGGTCCAATTCATCTCTAAGTTGAGGGTATGTCACTGGAGAGCCGTACAGTATGTGACTGCGAATACTTGTATTGAAAATAAGGCGGAAGTATTTAGCTTCAAGAGTACCAAGGGATCTACACAGCATACCTAGTAGGCGAAGATACATGTTTGAAGTGTAACTAATGTGATCACGTGATTTGAAGTCATTAGATACAATGATGCCTAAATCGGTCGTTTTTGATACGGTTTTGATTGTTACACTGTCTATAGAGTATAAAGGAACATGTTTAGCAGATCCAAGGTGAAAATGCATACATTTGTCGTGATAAAGCAATAAGCATTTATAACTACACCAATCATTTAGTCAATTTACGTCTTCTTTTAAGAGGTCAGTGTTGATTATGTCGTCAACTGTACTCCACATCTTCAAGTCAACTGCTTAGAGAACTGAGTAGCTAATAAGCACATATCAACATCCAATAAGCACATGTCAACATCCAACACGTCAACTCAAACTACCCCCGTCGTTTCTAATGTCCTTTCTCCACCCACCGACCCTGCCACCATATACACTTCCCATTCCATGTCATCTTCACTCCCCGACACCCCACGTCCCGTCCTTCCCGTCTCGTTTCTCAATAACTTGCATCCATCAATCTAAAACACCTCCACCAACCTCCACTATCCTTCCACTCATAACATTTCCTCACATCGCTTGCCACCCTCTTTATTATCATTATCCTCTATGTCTCCCGTCGTCAAACCAAATCCCTCCAAATCATCAACTGACAGCTCTTCTATCGTGATCTCACCTACTCACGTCAGTCGTCCTCCTTTACGGAAGCGCTTTGCTTCTCGCGATCGTTGCGTCATTGTTACTAATATCACGCCTTCTAACTCCTTATCTCCACAAGCACGTCTGGACCACGATGTTTCCGCCTTCAGATCCATCCTCTCGTCTATTGTTCCTGCGGATAAACCATCCTTTTTCAAGGACATTTCTCCTGTCGCATTCATCCGTCTAAACAAATCTTCTCAATCTAATCCTTCCCAGCCCCCTCTCCTAAAAATTGTTTTCAAGCATCGCTCTCACGCGTCTTTTGTCCTCTCTCAACGATTCAAACTCATGTCATCTTCAACCACTCGAATTTTCCCCGATCGCGCCCCTTCTGAAATCGCTCAAATCTCTTCAGCCCACATAGAAAAGCGCCGTCGCGAGGAATACGGCGAAACATCACTCTTCATCCGAAACATAGACGGAAATTTTCAAGTTGTCCACACCCGTCCAAAAATTCAATGGCGCTCCATCTCTCCTATGTGTCTTCTCCACTAGACTCTTTCGCCACAGCACACGGTTTCCGCCTCGGTCTCCTCAACACTAGATCTATTCTCAATAAATCCGATCTTATCCTCAACCTATTCACCAAGCAATCCATCGATCTATTCTGCCTCACCGAATCCTGGCACTCAGATTCCGACGACCTTTCCATTCGCCGTCTGCTCTCTGCCGGTTGCTCCCTAGTCGAATCCGCCCGCCCCCTCAGCTCATGCCCTTCTAAATCCTCTAATCATGGCGGCATCGTCGCATTCGCGCGTCACCCCGCGTCTCTTCGCAAAATCAATCCCCCTTTCAGTCCTTGCTCTTTTGAATTGCTCACTTGTCGTTATTCTAACCCGATCACTCTAGATCTCGCCATTGTATACCGTCCTGGTTCATAAGCTCCTACAGCCTTTTTTTTACCGAACTCGCTGACCTCCTTTCTCATTGTTCTTTGTCCTCAATCCCTTCACTCGTTATAGGCGACTTCAATATCCGCATAGACCGCCCCTCTTCCACAGATTCAATCTGCTTCATCAACATTCTATCCAACTACAATTACAAACTAATCTACACTGCCCCCATACATATGCTTGGTGGGGTACTCGACATCATCGCTATCCCCGATCATTTTGCTGCCTACACCTCACTGTCAATCTCTGATTCTGGTCTATCCGATCACTTTCTTATTACCCTTGATCTCACTCGCAACCACACCCCTCCTCACACACCTACAATCCTACGTCGCCCTTGGAGAAATCTTGACCTCTCCCTTCTCCGCTCTGCCTTACTCAAATCGTCTCTATCATTACCCACAATAACATATTCATCTCCTCACGATCTCGCCTTTCTTTTCGACTCTGAACTCACATCCACTCTCGATATTCTCTTGCCCTTCAAGTATCACCAACACCGTCGCTTGCACCGTGCCCCATGGTTTGACATCCAATGTCTACTCTCAAAGCGTCGACTCCGCCATGCTTTTCGAGTCTATCACCGCTCTCTCAGACGCGATTTGCTCGATCACTCCGTCTTTCCGTGATTCCTATCTTGCTCTTCGCCGGTCTCATCTCAACCTACTACTTACCAAATGCAACTCCTTCTGGCAGCATAAAATCATCACTTCATTCAACTCTAAGACTCTCTGGCATACTTTTAACTCAATCCTGGCTCGTTCCTCTACGCCGTGCAACATCAATGCTAATGATTATTCGTCATTTCTCCAGACTAAAGTATCCACGCTGCTCTCTCACTCCCCGGTCTCCATCCTATCCCACTCTGCCCAGTCTACTCTCATCCTTCCGGAACTCTTTCATCTTCTCCCTGTCTCACCTACAGAAGTATCATCTGTCCTCATGTCCTTGCCCAACAAAACCTCACCTGCCGATCCCCTGCCTACCCACATATTAAAATCTATATGCTCATCGATATCCCCATTTCTCACAACCTTGTTTAACAAGTCCATCCGAAGTCGTATCTTTCCTTCACACTGGAAATCCGCAATCGTTCGTCCCCTCCTTAAGAAACAATCGCTCGACCCCTCCCTTCCTTCTAGCTATCGCCCCATTTCACTACTCCCTACTCTTTCTAAGCTCTTAGAACGCCTCATCTTAATACAAATCAACGCTTATCTCTCCTCATCCAATCTGTACCCTCCTTTCCAATCCGCTTTCCGCTCTAATCACTCGACAGAAATCGCATGCATAAAAGTGTACAACGACTTACTCATTTCTCGAGACAAGGCTCTATATAGTGTTCTCATCTCCCTCGACCTCTCCTCCGCATTCGACATTGTCGACCACTCCGTCCTCCTTTCTCGCCTTCGTTATGATTACGGCTTTTCTTCCTCCTCCGTAGCATAGTTCGCCTCATACCTATCCGACCGTTCCTTTCGCGTCTGTTCTAATTCATCATCCTCCCCTCCCATCACTATTTTTTACGGGGTCCCACAAGGTTCAGTCCTAGATCCCCTGCTTTTTTCTCTTTTGCTTGGCGATCTCTCTCCATTTATCAAACCTTACTCCTTTAACGTCATGCAATACGCCGATGACATTCTAATCTATGCTCATGCACCCGCACATCGCATACACGATATCGGCATTTCTGCCTCCAACTGTCTTTCTTCTATCTACAAACGTCTCTCCAATCTCCATCTCGTTCTAAACCCCGAAAAGTCCAAAATAATGTGGATCCTTCCCCGTAAACCAAACATATCTCCTCCCATTGTATCTTTTGCCTCATCGATCATCCCTATAGTCCACAATCTCACTTTCTTAGGCTTCCATTTCGATGATCACCTTTCCCTTAAACCCTTCGTCCGTGACAAGGTCCGCTCGTCTAACTTAATTCTCCGTGACATCCGCCGTATCCGCCCCCTTATCGACTTCCGTTCTTGTATGTCTCTTCTTTCATCGCTTCTTTTCCCTAAAATCGATTACTGCCTTAGCCTTTTCGCCAATTCTCCAAAATCCATCATCCTACCCCTACAACGAATAATCAACACCGCCGTTCGAGTGCTCTTTCGTCTCCGTCGCTTCGACCACACATCCACATATTTTGCCCAACTCTCCTGGCCCACCATCCACATTCGCATCAAACTCCGCCTTCTCGTTACTTTTCGTCTCATCGCTGTCGGCTCCCCATCGTTCATCAACCTTCCTTTCTTAGACGATACTCGCCCCACCTCGCTATCGCTTCGTTCCTGTCATACCCTCTTACTCCACGTTCCTAATTACTCCAACAACTACGGTCTCCGATCCTTCCTCGTCGCCGCCTCACTCGCCTGGAATCAACTCCCTCTCGACGTCCGCCGCGCTCCCTCCTTTATCACATTCAAACACCTCCTCCGTTCACACCTTCTCGACACCTGATTCACAGTCTTGTTTTGTTGTGGTCATGTAAGTGTGCGCTGGCACGCATTTGCCACGTTGAAATAAATCCTTTTTTTAATAGATAATGCACCAGGAAGATCGTTTATATAAACATTAAACAACAAGGGACTTAGAATGGGACCTTGAGAGACTGTTTTAAAAAAATGGAGCCAATGTCGACATATATTAATCGATTTTACAATATCAGTACGCTTAGCGAGGAATGAGAGGATCCCCTCGAGAAGTAAACCACTAACACCACATTTTATTAGATCGTAAAGAAGAATACTATGAACTAATCTATCGAACGCATTTGACAAATCGAAGAAAATGACATTAATATTTAAATTCGCCTGCCTTGCGGCATTCCAATTTTTTCTAATTAAAAATATCTGATGTCGATTCATTTTTTATTTGGGCATTTGGAACATGATTAATAAAATACTAATTTAAATCAGCTAACTGAGTCTACGTATTGTTATATAATTATAAAATAAACAAAACATAATAATGCTAAATCAAAATTTAATAATTAAATAATAAAATTAATAATTGTTTTTAGATTTTCTATAATTTAAATCAAGTTAAAAATAAAAATAAAAAATAAAAAATAAAATTTAAAATAAACGTCATTTTTATGAATTGACTAATAAATAACAGACGTTGTATCAGAATAAGAATTAGAGGTCATCAGGAGGAACTGCTATGCTATCAGGTTTCGGCCCCTAACTCCTCTACCCAACATAGCAGCGGGGCCAAATACATGCTAATGATGTATTTCCTCTGAAATAACTATCTAGTAACTTATTCTCATGCAAAGTATATTATTTATTATCCATCCATAAAAATTTGCCAATTAAGAGTTTAAATTTATTCTTTATATTATTGTGTTGATTTATATATTTTACTATTTTCTGCTTGATGTTATTTTTATAGTAACCTAGTTTAAAATATGTATCTATTAAATTATTTAAATGATTTTGAAGAAAGCCAATATCATTACATATTGTTGCAATTCTTAAAATTTCATTATTTAATGTATTATATTTTATATTATATGGTATGCATGAATGCTCATGCAAAAATATGTTTCTTGTAAATTTAAATATGTCATCTTTACGATATAAATTAATAGTAGTTTTAGTTAATGTTAATTTAATGTTCATATCTAGATATACACCTTCTTTATCATTAATATTGGTTTTGTTAAGAATAAGGCTTTCTGGATAAATGTGCTCACTAATTGAATAAAAATTATTAGAATTAAATACACATATATCATCAATGTATCGAAACATATATTTTATATATTTATATTGTTTAGATTTAGTTTTTACACAGTTATGAACAAATTCATATTCTATAAAGCTTAAAAACAAGTCAGCTATAATTGGGCTACTATTACCACCCATTGGAACACCTTTTACTTGTCTAAATATAGATGTCCCTACTTTTAAATAATTTTGATTTATCAAAATATTTAAGGATTCTATTAATTCAATTTTATCCATATATTTATATTTATTTGATGGTTTAATTTTTGTTAGATAGGCGTTATAATTATTATAACATATATATGTATATCTTTTTCCGAATATAAGGTTAATTAATTTTACTAACGCTTCTTTAATATCTACTAAATCTAGATTTGTATATAGCGTACTAAAATCGTATGTATTTATATTTTGAAAATTTATTCCTTTTGTCTGTTCTAAAAATTCTTTTGTAGAATTAATACTGAAATAGTGTTTTATACCAGTATTAATTTCGATTACCTTGCAATATTTTTTAAAATGTGCTTTAATTACTTTAAGTATTTTATTCATATAGACAGAAAGTGGTTTTAATGTACATTTAAACGCACTACATATGAACCTAGGTTTTATTGGATTTTTATGTAATTTTGGATTCCAATATAATATAGGTATAGTTTTATTATCTAATTCAACCTTTATACCCTTTTTATCCATTATAGAACAGTGACTTGTAATAATTGTTTCTAAACTCAACTCACTACGTTCATATGTTGGATTTACATTTAAATCATTAGAATTAACCTCTTTCATTAGTATATCATAATAAAGATTTATGCATATGAAGACAAAGTTATTACTAGCTTTATCAATAGTTGTTATTATATAGTTATCCTTTAATTTAGTAAGTTCTTTATACATATCTTTATTAATTTTATCTTTCCTTTTATAATTGTTTGTTATTTTCATTTTATTTTTAATTTTATCAAATATATAATCTTTCCAAATTTTTATCTTAGATATATTCGAGCTTTCACTATTAATCAGGTTGCCAAAGTAAGCATTTAAGTTATTATATAACGAATTGTAAATTTTATTTTTGTCGTTGTTGTTATTTAATCTATATTTATACCCTTTTGATAGCAGCTTTCTTAATTCACAATTTTCAATTAATTCTAGATTATGGGTACATATATGTTCATTTATTTTATCAAAACTAAGACTTTTACAATTGCATTCTGTTTCCATTGTGTTTCTAATATTATCGTTACATATTGATTTTAATTCTTTATTATAATTACAAATTTTTCGTCCTAATGGTGGTAGGAGTTTATACCTTATTTTAGGAATATATTTACTTAAATCTGACCCTATTATTTCTTTACTTTTTGAATTATTTAAAAGTCTACCTATATTTATGTTATCTATACATTTATTAATGAAGTTTATGGTCAATGTATATTTTCTATTGTTATTATTTACATTTATTGTACGATTATAGTATTTTGTATTACAATAACTGTCTATTATACAACTTAGCCTATAATAGTCGTTAATTAATTTTTGATTTATTGAACATATGATATCTTTAGAAAAACTTCTTATATTTACATAAAGATCTTTTAGCTTATTATCACTAAAAAGTTGTTTTAATATTTCTAATTGTTCATTTATATACATATCTTTTTTAATATTTTTAACTCTATTTTTCCTATTCCTTTTATCACCATGACTTCTTGGTTTGCGTTTAACCGGATTATTATAATACAGTTGTTTATTATGTATTATACTACTTCTGCCAATTCCTTGTACCACGTCATTCAATCCTAATGGGTACATGGAATTAAGCGTTTTAATCCAAAAATCTTCTTTTTCTAATAGTTTTTGATTTAATATTGAAATGTTTTCTTCGATAATATGTTCTAAAATAAATAATTTACAGTTTTTAATATCATGTCCTATTAATCTCATATGTTTATGAAATATAGTTTGACTATTATGCTGTATATTATATATGTGTTGCCTAAACCTAGTTTTTAACATTTGATATGTTTTTCCTATATATTGCAATCCACTGGTTTAGTTTTATATCCAATTGGTTTAGTTTTATATTTCACTGGTCATTATCAGAAGCGAAACGTACTATTTTGTTTCTGTTTTGTACTATTATTATTGATTATGACACAATTAGTCATAAATTTGCCTTATTGAGCTATGAAAAAGTATGACTTAATTAAACGGTATTAAACGAGATAACTGTAAAATTAAATGATGCAAATTCTGAATTTAATGAAGTATATTAAAAGAACGATTCACAATCGAAATCTATGACATTCTAATAAAATATTAAATTTATCTACCAAACAATTCGTAGGTTCAGTTCTCCTATATGAGCAATTACAAAGTTTGTTGATATCATATCGAAACCTTTATTAAACGTAATTACGGACATATTCAAGTCCAGACAGGTTCATCGATTTTTGAGTGTCGAAAGTCGTTTTAGTTCCGAAAGGAAATCAACTAATCACATAAGACGTTTATAGGCAAATTACATTAATTTATAAGTATTACCAAAGATCAGAAAAATGTTTTCGTAGAAGAATATTTCATCATTTCCGTCCATCCGTACACGACATTAGTTTGTTTTTCGTACTAGAAGTGACCCCACAACCATGGCATTACGACATTCAATTCGATAAATCACGAATTGTTGGTTAAAACCAAAATAGCTGGATTATCTTTTTGACAAATTCGCTTTGTCGAATCTTATTTACAGACATAAATCAGTGTTTATCGTAATGTGGCTACATCAGAATATTCTAAAGTGCATGTATATGTACAACAGAGGAGTATATTATTATATTAGTAGTATAATATATTATACTACTAATATAATATACAATATAATATAATATATTGTAGTATATTATTACCTACACTGTTTGTAATATCTGTCGAGGATTTTTAAGTGGTTACTTCTTACTGCTGCAAATATACATATGATATTACCATTGATATAGTAATATTAATTACGGATTCTTTTACCAAAAACAACGTGCAACTAATAATAAAGTGAGACAGAAAAACATAAAACGCAATATGAAAGAGTTCAAGTCAATAGTCTTTATAAGTGATCAGGGAGATCAGATCCCTCCAGCTTACAACAGTCCGCCACCTTCCTCTAAACCACTTAGTCTCTCACAGACCTAAGAATCCAGTCGATGCGGAAAATTGGAGGTAATCGCGAGATGAGGAGCTTGAGGACGTCTCAGGGAGACGTCCTTTAGAAAATAAGACTAATCCGAGACAGACCCGAGCGGAGAGTACGCATGGGATATGGAGATGCTCGGAAGTGGCTTCCAGAAGTTTAGGATATATGTAACAGATAAGTCCCTACTCCAAAAGGCACCCCAAGGCGGGATTGTTTGGAGAAATCGAGTGGCTCCATAGTTGTGTAGAGATAGTGACTCATCCAAAAACTTTATCAACACCCATGTTCCACACGGCCTCTCTCTCCAGCTAACAAATTTCTCCTTCTTTAATATCTTTCAAAAGGAAAACTAAAAAGGATTAAGACGAGCAATACTCGCCCTATCTTTACTCAGCTGGAACCTATATCTAGAACTCCAGTATTATTCTGAGAGGGTTTGTCTGACGGAAACAGATAGATTGGAAAGGTGTAGCATTTTTGCTAGGACCTTGAATTTTGTTTAAGTATGACTGAAAAGGCGACCTTTGTAGGTAGTCAAAAAGATCGCGGTACCTTGCGATGATAGATAGAAATTAAATCGGGTAAGACTCGCATTTCCTACAACAGGGAAGAGTTGGATAGCTGCCTAGGAGCAGGCCACTCTGATTGGATCAAACTGAAATATCTTTTTAAGCTAAGTGCCTTCCTTTAACCGTCAACCAAGTACATCGTGCGAGGTGTATAGTTGTTGGCGTGACTGCTTTGTGCATATGGGCTTTAACAGCCACATCTCATGAAGCAGTAGTATGTCGAGAAGTGAGTTGTAGTGTAATGAAAGGTGGGGGTAGTGGCTTATGTATAAGATAGCAGTGGTTCCTAGCTCTGTGGAATGCTTCATTAATCCGACGACCAGTTCTGATGTTGAAGTCTCCAAGTAACATGTCATAAACAATCCAGAAGGTCACGGTTTTTGTTAATTTCTCCCAACCAAATATCGATATTGGCTATGCGAATACGTTTACCGTTCTTTCAGAGTGTTATCGCTAAACAAGATAGGGCTGGACAAGGATAGTTCAGCCTTTTGGATATTAACGACTACTTTACTAGAGTTAGAAGACCTTGAGATGATGAGGAGTGAGGTGGGATTATGTACGGAGTAAAGTGAGTAGTTATATGTTTTGGAATATATCGAGTAATGTTCTTTGGAGACCGGATAGATCTAGTATCCTGAATGACTATAGCATATGCACTCGACAGGATAGAAGACTAAGGGCAGAAGCACCTCCCGTATTCTAATGAATGAGGTTCAGTGAAAACATTTCGGGATTATTTCCCATGCCATGGTGTCACTAAGAGGGGCAACAGAATCCTTTAGTTAAGTTCAAAAGAGGGAATTTTGCTCTTCGGCCATCCGGACTTAACAGCGGGATCACTGACCGCTCCTATACTTGGGGGAAGCATCATCATTTCCCATGATGCTCTATTTTTTGCCTTGTTTTGACATTTTAAGGTGAAAGCTCTGCATGGGGAGGACGAGTAATTTTAGGAAGAGTCAATACCGCCTCAGTCAGTATTAAAATTAGTTTCAACAGACTTCATGCTCTCCGCTATTTTGAAGTCCACAATTTTCAATACTTCGTTCCTCAACGTTGCTGGGCTACTGGTGACAGTTTTGTAGCCATGAAAGGTTTCATGAATTGTCTGAGTGACTAGTTTGGATCAGTGGTTAATTGATAAGATATTCTTAAACAATGAGGAGATGAATCTACCTGCTCTAACAATATGTTTGGCAGTAAAATTATTATTTTTTCAATAACATTGTGAATAACATTGTTTTTCTGCTTCTAGGCCCTTTAATATTAATATCAATCTTAAAATGATGACAACCAAGAAATAAATTTCTTTTAGTACTGACGCTATTTATAGAACACACTCTGCTGCATATAATTAAATGTTTATGAAATCCATCATTATTAAAGTGGTCCTGTATTTTTGAACGTTTCACGATCAAAGCGAATAATTCATTTTAGAAATTCCAGAAAACTAATGAAGGATTATTTAATTTAATTTTTTATATAGAATGTACAAATTATAAAGAAACTTGACTTATTGACGATTTTAATTTGTTCAAACAGCAGAATTCATAGGAAATTGTTTCATTAGATAAAATCGCCTCATAATCCGTAATTCGTAATTTCGCCCATAAATGTAAAATTACATCTTCCGATTAACGAAAATGCAGTTATAAAACAGCAGCAAATATTTTGGGTATATTTAATGTATGCTAATAAAATTTGTACATTTTTAGATATAAAAATTTAAATTATTCACGAATATTTGATTTTACATTTTAAATTGAAAAAAAAAACGATTTTAAATATTAATTTATGCCCTTAATTTTATAAAATTCTTAAGCAGGATCGACATTTAAAATGCACTCACGGAAATACTGCATTTATTTTTCTTAAATATAACATATACGTCTATTTAATGTTATACATTTTATTCTTTATGCATTGACCAATTCACTGCAACTTACATTAAACTTTTTCCTTTTTAAATTAAAAACTTGTTATTAAATTCGTTTATTTCAAATTAGTTCGCCGCATTAATACACATTGAGCATTTTTATTTTAAAATACATGCACCGTCGATAATTTTATTAATTATGACATCCTATTTATTTATATCATAAATTTTGAATTCGACAACTTTTCTTTTAATAGGTTCATATGTAGTGCGTTTAAATGTACATTAAAACCACTTTCTGTCTATATGAATAAAATACTTAAAATACTCCAGGTATATCATAAAGAAATAATTAGAAACAATTATTACATGTCACTGTTCTATAATGGATAAAAAGGGTATAAAGGTTGAATCAGATAATAAAACTATACCTATATTATATTGGAATCCAAAATTACATAAAAATCCAATAAAACCTAGGTTCATATGTAGTGCGTTTAAATGTACATTAAAACCACTTTCTGTCTATATGAATAAAATACTTAAAGTAATTAAAGCACATTTTAAAAAATATTGCAAGGTAATCGAAATTAATACTGGTATAAAACACTATTTCAGTATTAATTCTACAAAAGAATTTTTAGAACAGACAAAAGGAATAAATTTTCAAAATATAAATACATACGATTTTAGTACGCTTTATACAAATCTAGATTTAGTAGATATTAAAGAAGCGTTAGTAAAATTAATTAATCTTATATTCGGAAAAAGATACATATATGTGATATAATAACTATAACGCCTATCTAACAAAAATTGAACCATCAAATAAATATAAATATATGGATAAAATTGAATTAATAGAATCCTTAAATATTTTGATAAATCAAAATTATTTAAAATAGTAATTAAAATAATTTCATAATTGAAATTATTTGAAGGTAGGGACATATATATTTAGACAAGTAAAAGGTGTTCCAATGGGTGGTAATAGTAGCTTAATTATAGCTGACTTCTTTTTAAGCTTTATAGAATATGAATTTGTTCTTAACTTTTTTTAAATAAATCTAAATTATATAAAGATATGAAATATATGTTTCGATACGTTAAAACATATATTTATAATATATACATTTATATACATACATTTTTATTTATAAACACTTTCTTCAAAATCATTTAAATGATTTAATAATTTATGAACAAATTTTTAAACAAATTTATCCAGGTGGCCTTATTCTTAATAAAACCAACATTAAATTAACTTAATGTTAAATTAAATTAGTTTAATGATTAGGAAGCAATTGATTTTTGATCGATAAATTGATGATATGTGTATTTAAATCTAATAATGTTTATTTAATAAGCGAACAAATTTATCCAGCATTATTTTTAATTAAATTAATATTAATGAGAAAATAAGTTGGATATCTAGATATGAACATTAAATTAACATCAATTAAAAACTACTTTTAATTTATATCGTAAAGATGACATATTTAAATTTACAAGAAACATATTTTTGCATGAGCATTCATGCATACCATATAATATAAAATATAATACATCAAATAATGAAATTTTAAGAATTGCAACAATTTGCAATGATATAGACTTCAAAATCATTTGAATAATTTAATAGATACGAATTTTAGTCTAGGTTACTGTAAAAATAACATCTAGCAGAAAATAGTAAAATATATAAATCAACACAATATTGTTAAAACTAAATTTAAACTCTTCAGCGGGAAATTTTTATGGATAATAAACAATATACTCTGTGTTAAAATAAGGTAATCAAATTTAATTAGAGGAAATACATCATTAGCATGTATTTGGCCCGCTGCTATGTTGGGTAGAGGAATAGGGGTCGAATCCTGCTAACAGAGCAGTTCCTCCTGATAACCTCCAATCCTAATTATGGTACATCATATATTATTTATTAGTCAATTCATAAATATTGACTTACGTTTCCTACAACATTAAAGCTATCATTGATAAATAGAGACAAACCGATAAAGAGATTTCCTTAATCATGCAATTTCATAAATTAATTTCTAATTATATTATTTGTATTATTTATAAATTATTATAAATAATACAAATATGACCGATGACTTGTCTAAATAGTGTAAATTAAATAAAATAAAATGTGATTAATTTATCACTAACTAATATTCATTGCATGCTAACAATCTATTGGTCCTTATCCAACTCAGTTTCCTTGCTATGTTTATAGCAATTCATTTTCACGGACTCTTATTCTTATTATGATACATCATATATTAATTATTCATATAAATTGATTTTTATTTTAAATTTTAACTTTATATATAAATTATGAAATCTTATATAACTATTTATATTAATAATTTACTATTAATATTAATAATTTACCGATTGGTTTCAAATGTTGTAATTTAGGACAAAAATGATAATTTAATACATACATATTTTATTATATTTATTATGAACTAGGAGCCGAAACCTTATAGCACAGCAGTTCCTCTTCATGACCTCTATTCCTTATTTTGATACATCGTCTGCTATTTATTAGTCGTATCATACAAATGACTTTTATTTTAAATTTCAATTTTTTATTTTTACTTATTTTAAATTATAAAAAAATCTTATAACAATTATTTATTATTAAATTATTAAATTTTGATTTAGCATTATTATGTTTTGTTTATTTTATAATTATATTAAATACGTAGACTCAGTTAGCTGATTTGATTTATAAATATAAGATAATATGATGATTTTAATTTTTATTATTACAATATTTTTATCTTCCTTATTCTGATAATCGTCTGTTATTTATAAGTCAATTCATAAATGTTGAATTTTATTTTAAATTTTAAATTTTAACTTGATATAAATTGTATAAAATCGTATATTATTATTTATAAATTTATCTTCGTTTTTAATTGTATATAAAACACACAGACTCAGTTATCTGATTTACAAAATCGTGCAAATTTAGAATGAAGGATTTCTTACTCAGAAATTGAATAACCATTAAACGTCTAAGCGGTTTCGTACGCGATAAATATTTTCTTTTACTTCCTCAAAGCAGGACTAGCATCCTCAGATATACTTTACATTCTCTTTCGAAACAGTTCACTCTACGTATAAACAGATTTTTTAATAACCGAGGAATTAATTCACTTTATAATTTATATGTTAATATGCTTGAATTTGGGGATTTGAAATTCTTTTTGACCAGGAATTTTCGAGATAAATGATAGTCGAAGTCATTGTTTTCACATTTAAAAATTGAAAGGTAAAGTTATTTTTGATTATATAAAAAGCGGATGTATCATCACGTATTAAATATCTCTTAAAAATTTTCTAAGATTAAAAAATAAAATACTGCTTCACAGATGAATTAAATGATTGGAACCATTACAGTAAAGCACTAACAAGGTATAACAGTAAAATGTGTGACTTGTAAAATTATTTTTGATAATAAATAATTTAAATTATTTATTAATTATAATAATTATTTTTTATTAAATAAACTAATACCTGCAAGACAGGATTATTATTTATAACTTGATTACTTTCAAGTTATATAAAATCTTATATGGCAATTATTAATTATTTATAATTATTTATTATTTAATTATTTAAATTTTAATTAGCATTATTTTTTAATTTATAAATAATATAAAATACGTACAGTCAGTTAGCTGATCTGATTTATTAATTTATTTTGCAGAATCATGACGTCGATTATGCAAAAACAAGTTCCTTCTGAATTTTTACGCTCAATCATAGGTAGGCCTGTTGTCGTAAAGCTTAATTCAGGTGTGGACTACAGAGGAGTTCTATTGTGCCTGGATGGATATATGAACATCGCGCTTGAACAAACAGAAGAGTATGTGAATGGTCATCTTGTTAACAAATACGGAGATACTTTCTTACGTGGAAACAATGTTCTATATATTAGCGCACAGAAAAAGAGCAAAAAATGAGTATTTGCATAACGCTGTATTTAATATACTTGATTTGATGGTTAAATAAAAATGATAATCTTTATTATTTAAAAACAATATTAAACTGCACATGAGGTAATAACAATGAAGTAAGACATGAATGGCATTGTCATTATAAATAATTATTGGAGCTGGATCAAAGAAAAGAAGAAATTATTTTTGATATTTCGCTAACTTCTAAGTTAGCATATTCTGAAGATGCTAACAGTAGTTGGCGAAATATCAAAAATAATTTCTTCTTTCCTTTGATCCAGCTCAAATAATTATTTATCAAATATGTAGTTTTGAACTCACAGGTTGATATTTCACTAATCTCTGTAAACATCTTCAGGAAATTACAGGTAATTAAGATAATTTTTTGAAGATGCTTACAGAGGTTAGCGAAATATCAATAAAAAATTTCCTCTTTTTTTAATCCAGCTCCAATAATTCTTGATTGCCGATTTCCTAATCGCAAAAATATAAACGATAGAAAAAAAACAAATGATCAGTTGTCGGCTGATTTCATTAATTGAGAAGAAGACGTTTAAAAGATGTGATGGATATAAAAGTATACATGCGGTAATTTTTGTAGGCATTAAAGTTCATTATTTAATCAATCCATTTGTACAATCGTTTATCTACTAAAGATACCTCAATACGATAAGATCGACGACCGAAATTTAAGAGCTTTTGCTTACTCTCTCGTTTACAAACCTACAACAGACTCAATGAATGTTTTGTAACGTCATAAATATTACTTATTACTCAGACAACTTTTTCATATTTCCACAAAATGTGCACACTTTATAATTAAAGTCAAAACTACATAGTGTCCCCCCTGTGAATACGTAATTGATAGATTGAATGTATACCAATACTAGGATGTACTGGAAATATATTTAAAAAGTTAACAAAGAAATTGTGATATTTCACTAATAAATATTTCGTAGTTTTTTAAATAGTCAATAATGATCCATTATTGATAAATAATTATTGGAGCTGGATCAAAGAAAAGAAAAAATTATTTTTGATATTTCGCTAACTTCTAAGATAGCATCTTCAGAAAATTACAATTTATAACTTTAGAAGCCACCTTCTGAAGTGGCGCGAACTTGATCGCACTGCTAAAAAGGACGGGTATAAGACCTATATCGTCGGCGAAACTCTCCGTCATTACTGTTCGTAGTACATCTGTTTTCAACTCCGTAAACGCTCTGCCAGCTTGCTACAACCAACACCATCAGGGTTAGCAACAAAAAACGCAGTTTAAACTGTTCGTTCACAAAGTTAGACGAATCCACGAGCAAAACGTTAACGACAACAATTGTACCTGGGTAATTTTCTTTACGGTGAAAATTGATGAGCTCCGAAAGATGTGGTAATTTTTACATCAATAGCTATATCAGTTCATAATAAAAAGTTAAAAATATTAAATTAAAAGAAAAAACTAAATAAACGAATTTTCTTAAGAAATGAAATACGTATATTTCTTATAACCCAAGGAAACATGACTTTGCTGTTCATGACTTTATAATTTAAATGACTTTTCTGACCTTCAGAAAATTACAATCTTGTAATTTTCTGAATAACAAAGGTTAGCGAAATATCAAATAAAATGAAAAGTTGTAATTATTGCATGGTATTAAAACTCATCATTTAAAATAAAATTTGTGAAATTACTTTTCAATATCATGCTTGAATAAATATTAAAATATTATATAAATAATATTATAATTTTATAATATTTATAATTTTATTTATATAAATATAAATATTCGAGAATAGATAAATATTAAGGAAGATATATTTCGGTTATTGCTTCACCAACATCAGAGAACAAAATTCTTACAAAACTAAAAGTAGTTACTCAAAAAATAAACTATTTAAATATATGATTTAATATATATATTTACGTATTTATTTATTATTAATAAATATGATTTAATATATTAAATCATATATTAAATCATATATATAATGATATATGATTATATACCATTATATATACCATTATATATAATATATAATATACCATTATATATAATGGTATATATAAAGAGGGGTTTCCTAATACGATGTTTTCCTTATCCTTTACTAGTACGATGTTTCATTTCAATTATGAATGCAATTGCTTTTTAGAAGTAATGAATTCATTAAACAGATAATTGCTACAGATTACTTGGCAAATTGCGTAGTTGTTCAGCAAAAGCTCAAGCTTTATTATATATAACACCCAGCTTTATTTACTAATTATATATTAGTTTAGCGAATAATTAACTTATTTCTTATTTCTTTTTTATTGGTAAAAAATAACCAATAAATTAAAAAAGTTTAAATTAAAAATAACCTAAATAATTGAAAAAAAAACAATTTTATTAGCGTTTCAACAGGGCTGAAAATAGTTTAAATCTAAAAATTGGCATAACAGCGTTGGTCGTGCTGATTCCGTTTCACAAATTACATCAATGTCTCATAAGTAGCCACTTTGAAAAAGAAAATATTCCAAATTTTAAAAGTAGTTAGCTATTTTTCTTGAAAGTTATGATAATTTAAAGAAACTATAAAAAAAATATTTATTTCTTACAAATGATAATATTTTGATGGCCTGTGCCGTCCTCGTTCGATTTTTAAATAAGCTAAAGTTGCTTTAATAGTTAAAATAAGCTAGTTAGCTTTTAAAATGATCAAGATATAAATTAAATTTAATGGAAACTATAATCTTCGAATTAAAAATTATTCAACTGTAATTTCTAAATCGAAATATTAATATTTCGGTAATTTAAATATTTATTAGCATAAAAATATAATTTTTTTTATTGATAAGCATAAACTAAAGGGGATTTTGCTTAAGTTACAAAATATTTTTCTTAAAATTTAAGAAAAATATTTATTAATAAATAAATTTTGTTATCTTAAAAGTAAGATAACAAAACACATTGTCTTTATTTAAACCGTGTAAAATAACTACTGACTTCGCATCGTCAGTATAACTTGAATTGCTTTGTGTTAAATTTTAAATAAATTAAGGATAAATCATAATTCACTCATTTTGTTATGTTTTTAAGTGATAAATCAAGAATATATTGTATTACATCCATAATACATACGATTATAATATAATACATGACGGTGGTTGCAAATTGTGAGAAGATTAAGACTTGGGAAACTGTATAAATAAATTCAAGACCTGAAGAAGAGTTATAACTTCGAAACCCGTTGGCTATAATTTAGATTACCCTAGTTATTAGATAAAATATGGCTTCATTTAACAGATTTATTAATTATATCAAATAAGATATAATTAATAGAATAAGCAATTATTTATTTGTGAATATTAATTGCTTACACGAGCAATTATTCCTTCATTAGTCGGTTTCATATTTTTATTTATTTCATTTAATAAATCTGAAATATTCACAAAAATACAAGATTACAATTTTGCTTACAGCATAATTATAGCCATAATTAATGTTGTTTGAAATGACATATATGTAGGCTTTTTCAGTTTTATGTATTCAATGATCTAATATTTAATCAGTCATATACTTTAATTATGGTCATAAGCCTCTTTATTAATAAAGTAAGTTAGAATATAATTTTTTACATAATTAATCACTTTTGACTAATAAATGTACTTAAATGAGTCATGTGTGAATAATTTATGTTACTATCTTCATTTATATTTGCATATGAGACAAAATATAAGAACGAATAAATAATTTGCGAGTTTAAATTTAATTGATTAGATTTAACTCTTTACAAATTCTTTAAATTTAAAAATTAAATTTTTGTAATTTGATCTTAACTTGATTTTTTTATTGATTTTTATCGTAGTTTCTAAGATCTTGCAAAATTTTTAATCGACAAGTTTTGAAATTAATAAAACTATTTGGAAGTTTTAATATTTTCAAATATGGTGTTAAACTTACGGAAGTTTAATACGCATAAATATAATCAACGACCAGTGTGCAATAAATATGCCTGCTGTGGCTAACGTAAATGCTATATATCGATAGGAGCTAAATGGTCCCGTCATTCTGTCTGCTTTCCAATGGTACATCATTCGTTCCAAACATATCAGGCACATTCCACCAAGTACGAACATAAAGCTTGCAACGATTCCTTCAAATATATACTGCGAATTTATCTTGCCTGTGCTGAAAGCTGTCGGGCGGCGGATGCCATTTGAATCGGCATACGATCCTATACTTGGAACTTCGTTTACAATATCATAAGGAACACCGGCCATAATTACAAAGAAAATTAAAATCAACGCTGCGAAGATAACATTTTTCGATGGATTTGTAATAAATTCTGGGAGTTGTTGAATTCTTATCCGCGGACAGTGTAGATATGAATATAGCGTATCAAAATATAAATCCATCTATAATTTGTAAACGTTATCTAACAAAGTGTTTATTCATATAGGCATTTATTGACTGAACTTTAATTAAATATCTGAATTTAGTACGACAACGTTTTAAACCCCTTAAAAATTAAGGCTAAGATATAATTGATCTTATCATGTATTTGCTAAGAACAAGTCTTATTTAAAGATTTGTTTAAATAAAGATGTCAGCCTTTCACCGTATAACGACTTCTGTTAGGCAAATGTGATGTACTACGATTATTCATTTAAATTGTTTTATGATTAAAATAAATTAATTGCTATAATAATTAATTTATTCGAATGCCTATAACAATTATAATTAATTGCCATAAATTAATTTATTCAGAAAATAAATTGTTATAATTTATCAATTGTTCAAATTAAATTATAATATAATGATATATAAAAATAAATTATTTTATTATTAAAATTTAAGTTATTCTAATTCACTTCTTCCTGATTGTTCAACGAATTTTAAATTTGTTGAACAATCAACAAATTCAATTAACAATCAGTTCCTATACAGAGTTCCTACGATGGTTTCAAAAAAATCATCACATTTATAAACAGCTCGAGAATGAGATGTATGGTCTTAATCTTTTTTCCTGTTCGTGCTATAAATAAAAGTTGACATAATTTTTTCCAGATTAATTATTTGTCACCACTTGCATTGCATAGCCAGTTAATTGCTTTCATAGAAACACTGCATGTAGAGTGTCGTGATTTTAGCATCTTGCGCGTTAGCTAGTGTTGTACAAGCATGTAGCGCTTGTTCCAACATAATGCCTTAGTACGCTAAGACGGAAGGAGCGACATCACACGTGCTGTCCAGTGAAAACATTTTTCAATTTCCGAGTGTCGGATGTAAGGCTTGTAACCAGGTTGAGGAGCGAGCGCTTAGCGAACTCCGTTCAGAAGTTTACTAAGGATATGGTACCGTCGAAGTTGTGTAGCTACAAGGTCACAATGATGATACTACCCTGTAGTGATTAGTATACTAAGATCGAAAAGTCCCAATTGGGGGAAGGGGCTAGACGTCTGTGGTATGAGCATTCCGGGTTAACTTATCAGATATAAGTTCATTTATAACAATTATAATTAATTGCCATACATAAATTTATTCAGAAAATAAATTGTTATAATTTATCAATTGTTCAAATTATATTATAATATAATGATATATAAAAATAAATTATTTTATTATTAAAATTTAAGTTATTCTAATTCACTTCTTCCTGATTGTTCAACGGGTTTTATTTTGACTGTTGTCACTCCTTATTTTTGTAAGTCTCTGCAGTTGGTTAAAAGTTGGTTAGTATTCTTTGTAGATCTTATAGCAGCCAGTTTAGCAGTCACGAGTTCCAAATTGCTCGCTTTTGCTTTACTCCCACAAATTACATTCCATATAACGAAATATTGATTTTATATTGACTTTATTTTATTGACTTTTTGATTTAAAGTAGATAACATTTCTTGATATAAATACTTATTAATATATCAGTCTTAGCAGCTATAGTGTTACATGTATCACGTGTTATAATGTATTGAACATTTTTAGATTACAACTTGTATTCCAATAAATTTACAAGCTCATTCATGAATTGTGACTATGCAAACCCTACTCAAATTGAGATTTGTTATCAAATATTACATCTCAGTAATTATCATTTATATTGCAATTATATAAATGCTTACATTTATTAAATAACTTGACTGTTGACTAAAGGGCAAATATTTACCCACTAAACACTTGGCAGATTGTTAAATCTACTAAATATTTAAAATAGTTAAATAGTTAAATTTAGTAAAAATAGTTAAAAATATTTTAAAAATTTATTTAAAATAGTTAAATCTGCTAAATAATTAAAATTATAATGTCAACAAATGCAACAAACAAGGAATTTAAATTTTATAATTTATATGAAATATACTTGATAGACAAAAAAATTATTAAACAATTTAAAATTGTCTCCCAAAATTCTAATTTGTGACATTGAAAGATTATAATTTAAGTTGATTTGAATTTGTGGTTTTTCGAATGCGGAGAATAGGATAACATGAACGAGCCTTTTTGTGCAAATGATGAGAATGAGAGAGAAGTTCATAATTACTCATAGAAATGTTAACAAGTCCAGGCAAGGAAGTCGATGACCATTGAAAAATAGAATAGCATAAGATTGAATCTGTATGCGGGTAGGGTGGGTCCGAAGAACACGAGATTTCGTGGGATTTACCACTATTCTAATAGATGAAAGGTGGTGATATAGGGATTCTATAAAGGATGAAACCGAGGCGATGATGATAGTAAAGAATGAATTAGGTTATACATGAATTGACAAAAGCAACATTATCTTTAAATTATCTTTAAATTATATATCGTTTTAAAACGAATAAAGTATAGTGATATTAATAATTTAATACTAATATTTGATACGATAATATTATTTTGAACGACGTAATACTGAATGGCTCATGCAGACAGGCCACTTACAAGTCTATTGAAATACAAAACTTATGTGACTGAAGTCCATACAACGTTACCGAAGTTGGAACGATAAAAACTTCGGATCTAATTTCTAGCTGAGCTGCAGAGCCTGGTTACTCAGTAGAAAGGTGCGAAGGATGGATTTAAAAGCAGTAAGATTAGGCTGACAACGAAGTTTAAGGGGAAGATAATTCCAAATTAGAGGCATATAGATGAAACAGGAACGAAGGCCAAAGTTCGTCCGATGACGAGGAATGTGTAGCAGAAACTGATTTTTTTGAGTAAAATGCTCTGGAGGACGAATATTCAGCACCATGTAATTTTAAATAAAGATACTGAGGGGATGATAAAATAAACGAAAAGGGAGAACGGAATAAAACTCGATTCTGAACATTGAGCCAATCAAGGTTGATAAGTTTATTGGAGTCGAATAAGTATGCGTGCTGCAGTGCGAAGAAAGCGATACAGAAGAGCAGTAACATAAGATGTGGAGTTTGAGAAATGTGAGATGCAATAGTCAAAACGAGATAGCAGGATAAAGGACATTAGAGTTTTGGAAATGGAAAAATGGTTGTTTCGAATGCGACGAATATCATGGAGAATATGATAACAGGAACGAATTTTTTGGCGCAAATGGTGAGAACAAGAGAGATGAGTATATAATTACTCCGAGGGATGTAAGCAATTTCACGCAAGAAAGGCGATGACAATTGAAAAAGAGAACAGAATAAAATTGAATCTGCATGCGGGAAAGGTGGATTTAAATAACACCAGATTTCCTGGAATTTACCACCATTTTAATGGATAAAAGGTGGTGAGATGGAGATTCTAGGCAGGATGAAACCGATGTGAGGAGAGTAGTTAAGGATGAATTGGATGCACACAAGTAGATACGGATTTCATCTGCATATTGCATGACATAACATTTGAATGCTTAGCAAAGTGGACCGAGATATCCAAGGAAAAGGGATAACAAGATAGAGTTATCTTGTACTTATTCTGAGTACATAACCTTACGGTACACCACGGGGTATAAAGAAAGATGAACTAATCTTATTACCAGATGATACAGTGGCAGATCGGCCAGATATGACGAGAACCATTTATGAGTAGAGGTGGAGAAGCCATAACGATGTCGAAGGAGGTGAATGATAATAGGGTAATCTACAATTCCAATATCCGACGACAAATTAAGCAAAATGATCAGGGAAGTTAGCTGTTGATCGTGAGCCGAGAGAAGATCACCTATTGCCTTGTGACAAGCAGTTTCAGCGGAGCTGTTTTTACGGTATGCAGCTTGATAAGGAAGAAGGTTTGACGAATTTAGGTAGGACATCACCTGGCGCAAAATGAGTATTTTAAAGAGTTTCGAAATAATGGGAAGTAGTAAGATAGGACGGTAAGACGATGGAAGATTAGGGTCAGGGGATTGGGATTTTAGCAGCGAACGAATATGGCAAACTGCCATGCGAGGGGAAGATCTTTAGTAGAATACACAAATTAAATAGTGTACAGAAGAAAGTTATTAGTGGGGGTAATATATTTAAGAACAGTTGTTGGTAAAGGATCATGAGGATATGAAGAGTTGGGGAGTCGAGATATCAGTACGATAATTTAATAAGAAAACACAGTCGATAGTTGGAAAAATTCAGGATGGCATGATATGGCAATGATTGAGGAGTAACCAAGAGATAGAAAAATGAGACATGCATTGTCAAGTTTAAATCTGAGATAACTAGCGAAGATTAAAGGATCAATTAAGCAAACGGACAAAGAAGAGGCATGCGGAAGGAGTCGATTTAATACCTTCTAGCGCAACTGACCAGGAGTCGCGGATGATAGTTGATTATCCCAAAAGAATGTAGCTCTAGTCTGTAGGAGCGAACGATAATGACGGCGTTTGTTGAACAATTGACAGTGGATGGGTGGAAATAAGGTGATAGTGCAGCAATAAATAAAATGCTTACACGTCCTATGACGGAGATCACGATTGCATGATCTGCATTCACTGTCAAACCAAGAAGCCGAGTGTTTACCTGATGGTAGGAATTTCCGGTGTAGAAGAATGTAATCGACGATCGAAAAAACTTGGGAGTAGTAAAGGTTGCAAGGACATCAGGGGGAAGTGAGGACAGGCAAGTGGATAGTGTAGAATAAGCTAGTTCAGAAGTTAAATCTGCAAACTGCAAAAAACACAATTGGCGATAAGTGATCACCATGTCAGATTTGTCGACCTGGTCTAGATTAATTCTAATTGAGACCATTTAGTGGTCAGATATTCCTGGGTCACTGACAATACAAGAGTAACGATGCTGGAAAGATTTGGGGATACAAATATAGTCTATAAGGCTACACAATTGTTGGTAGGTTCAGAAGGAATGATTGAATACTAGTAGGTGTGAAATATGGATGCAATTTACAAGGATTGAGAATATAGCTACGTTCTAAACGAACATTAGAATCATCGATTACAAAAGTGGAAATAGTTAGTGGGAAGATATATGATAAAAGGTTAGAGAGCTCTTTAAAGAATATGGAGGATAGTGAAGTGGATCCTGAGCGGTAAATCAAAGATGAGTGGAAAGAGAGCGATTAAAGTGAGATGGAACAACGGAGCATTTCGAAGGTGGTGACTGAAAGACATGTGGAGATAATAGCGGTAACAGATAGAAGACTTGACCAAAATGATTAGGCCACCATGAGGAACTAAAGGTTCGTGGCTGAAGTTACGAAGTGACAGAGTAACCATTACGACGTAGACGACGAATGGCAAGATCATCATTATTTCGATAATAGGTTTCAGTGAGGCAGACAATATCGAGATTGAATTCGTGAATTGCGTGAAGAATTGAGTCGACCTTTAAGTGCAATGATTGACAATTGAGAAGGCTCATGCAAATGACGGATGATCTAGTTAAGATAGCAGTGGCAGCATTGATGATGCCACTGAAGGGATGTATCGGTGCCATGAAGTGACACATTATGAACGCTTTTAGTTGCTCGTGTCTATAAGGTAGGTACTGCAGCATCATTAACATAAACCATTGAAACATCAGTGTGTTCGTTTTGAAGTGAGACTTGAGACGCACTCATTGTCTACGAGACTGTTTCGTGTGTAGGACTAATACTTTGGCTAGGAGCAAAGACGCTAGAAGCGCCCTTATTTATCTCTATAATCCCTACATTGTATACGGCAAAACGCTGATTAGGATGCTTTCATCGCATTTCTCGAAGCTTCTCAATTGATATTGAATGTCTTACGTTCCTCCTTAGACCTATCAGGTGATATGTAGACATTGAATAAACCCTAGCCCATAAGCATTTAATTGCATGAGCGGCGTGCTCATCACTTAGTGTAATCAAGAGCCATCTTGGTATGCCTGTCTGTTTTCCAGGAATCCTAATAATGATACGGGGTTTCACATAAGGAACGTGGTTTCACCAAAGAGAGATTCATCTCAACATCGTCACTATCTAATAGGCCACGAACTATTATCCTTTGCGCTATGAGATTTGCTCTTCTCATTTCAGCAGCCACGAGTGTAGTAGTTATGACGTCAAATTATTTCGAACTGCGCAATTGCCTGTAAGATCCTCCGTTGTATTAATGGTATTAAAGTCTTGTTGACTACTTCCTCATATGATTTCTGAACCATCTTGTTCACCTCCTCTCTTCTGATTTACTTGAAGACGATTTTCGTTTTAACCTCACTCATGTACCGTATTTCTCTGCGAAGTTCCTCAATGAACAAAGCTACGCAACAGCCGCACAATGGTTTCTGTAGTTGAAAGTCACGTTTCAATAACCTCGGGAAGTACAACTTAGTGTAAATTAATACACTTCGCACAATGTATCAAGTATTCAACCAGATCAGAATTTGATGTCGATTCATTCATTTTTGGATCTATTGCTACTTCTCAGACATATCAGGTAGCAAAGCAGACATCGTATTATCCTTTGTGGCCAGTTTATCCTCATTTTGGGCAGTAACGTGTTTTTAGAGCGAGACGTATTCGTTGAGATGGCTGCTGAGTCCCTGTTACGACAGTTCTTGGTATAGCAATGTGTGTATCACATTGTCGGCATTTACACAGGCGCAATTTCTGCATGAAGCAACATGACTGTAATAACAGTAGCGCGTTGTCATATTAGTAAGCCTCACCTTGTCTGCAACAGCTGAACTCAATAAAACTTGTTGAACTCGGTTAAATGTAAGTATTTAAATTGTGTATATTATCTCTCAATTGTTTACGTGTCGTGATGTGTTGAATATGTTCTCAGTTAACGATGTAATGATTGAGCTTACCCGTCTAAAATCTTCGAATGTATGTGTATGTTTAAATTCAAGAAGTTTCAGAATCCGGGAAGTTTCAGGTCCGAGAAGTTTCAATTCGAGAAGGTAGATAATAAGTTTTAGAAAGGTGTTGTAAAATCCATAGTTTCACTTAATAATATTTTATTATTAAAATAAAAGTGGGCATTATGGTAAAGGGATACGGCTATCTAAAGTATAAAAACACATATCAATCGAAGGCAAGGTGTATTATTTACTATTCATAAAACACTCCTGTTTTGAAATTTAAATTTAGTTTACATATAAAAATTATATTTTGTATTATATATTTGATTATATTTTAGTATTTTGTTAAATTATTTCTTAAATAGGGTATTTTAATAGAACTTAGACTTTTTGACCAATTTTGTTAATTTATAATTAGAAAATCATAAACTTTTGAGATTAATATAAAATATTTTGTATTTTACATATTTGTTTTAAAGAAATATTTATAATATATGTTTAATATTTAAATAAATAGCCATATTCATTCAATATCTCAAATACCATTAAATCATAAAATATATACGACACATTTAAAATTTGAGAAATATTTTTTACATAACTTGGATTTCATATGTATATGAAATTTAGCTATAATAATACAATGCAATATAACATTACGTAGTATGTCGTTAATACATAAGTCGTTAACATAGTTTATTAAACATGAACGGAGCAAAATTGTTGGAATATTTCCAAAAGACAGAATTGAACGTTAGGTGTAAATATTAGGGCCTCTAAAGTATTGATAAACAGCCTTATCTCTGCGTGAAAGGTGAGCAGAATTGCTTGCAATCGTTCAGACATCCATTTGTACCAAGTTGTTGCGAATGGATCCTCGCCAAGTTGCTCACTATTCTCAATATAATCTGAAATGACGACGACCATACGCTGAAGAATTGTTAAAAACATGTTCTTCACTGTGCAGATTTGTTCGTCTTTATCGTAATCATCGGTAAGCTGATGAGGGTTCTGCTCTGGATTATCATTCAATTTGTTACGCTCAAATCGAACAGTGTTATGCAGTATCTCCCACACATAATGGTTCATCAGCTGATCATGCATTGTCGGAGAAAATATCCAAGTTGAGATGGCAATGCAATCAATGATCTGAGCTCTCAAAAGTTTATCGACTAGAAAAACAATCATTTGTTGATGTGTATACCAAACGGAATATGCCGAGTTAAGCAGAGCTATCTGTTTTTGCTCATCGGAGTCGACCATTGTTCGAAGTAACGTATGGTACTTCACAAGAGCAGCGTATGTATGACTAAATGTTTTAGCACCTAGGTATAATAAAGTTGTGAAAAAAATGTCCATTGTTAAATTAGAATCAAAATTGTATGAGTGAGCGGAGTTCTGGATTAGCTGCTGTATTTCGAAAATAGAAGCCTTATCTTGCATTGCCGATCTAAGTTTAAGGGCCAGACTTTTCTTGTAATGCTCTCGTCTTTCCAGCGAAACGTCGTCCACGTTACCAGTATCGTTTACAGATTCCAGTACGTCTCCAACACTGTTGCTGGCACCGTTATCACCAGTTTCTGGCTGGTGTTTAATAACGACAACAGTGTTTTCGTCATCATTTTCTAACTGCACATCAACAAGTTTGTTGTCAGCGAGAGTAGTAACGACAGCAGCGTTCTCGTTACCTGTAGTGGACCCCGGTGAGTATTTATAATGAGGAGCCATAGTTGATGGAATAAGAGGGTGAAAACAAGCTGGAGTCGTTTGTACCAGGGCAGAATAGTAGCTGAACCGTATAAGCTTTTGCATGACTTCACGAATGATGTGGATTTTTATTTCTCTGTCGAAATTTGATAACGACTGATTTGCAACAGATACATCAGCGATATTTTCCACGTCCGTGCTTTGGGGTGGCGACTTCTGAATGGGATCATCAAACACATACGACCAATAGTCCCATGACCAACGTAATTGGAAATTACTTAAATTATAACTAAACCATGTTACATATCGTTCAATACATATTGCCTTCATCGTTGAAAGCCTATCAAAGATAAGTTCAGTCGCTTGAGCCAGCACTTGTGGCAGAGAGGCAGGCCTCATTTTACATAGTTCAATAAGCATTGCACCATAGAAAAGCTCGATATGTGGTGAATTAGGTAATGTAAACAATTGACCGAATATTACCTAAACGGTAAGGTATGTAACTTAAAATTATTGGCAAACTATGCAATCTAAGAAACTTTACTGGTTAATAATTACTAGCATAGACTATTAACATAATTAATATATTATTTGATTCCAGACAAAAATTCTTATTTAATCAAGTTTTAACAGCAAATTTTCAGTAACTAACTGTTACCATCATCAGGTTGACGATGATAACAGCTAATTACCGAAAATTGGCATGTAAACTGGTTTAAATAAAATTTTTTGTCAGGAATCAATATATTTAAAATATCGATGGAATTATTTACAGATAATATATTATTACATTTTAGCACAAAATTCAAGGCAAATTCTTTGTGTAAAAATGTTTACGACTTAGATCATTGGCTTTTAATTTTAAAAATCAGAAAAGGTATGTTCTTGCACTTAAGTTAATTAGAAAAGTTATAATCATTTGCTAAATTAACTTTTTTGTGAATGGTTTTAGGGCCAAACCCAGATGGATACATACGAAGATAATCAACCCGAGTGACAGGTTCTCGTCTTTGCAGAAACGTAGAAATCGTATGTGATTAAAAGTTTTAGCAGGTTCTTGTTGCAACCGATGTATCGGTTAAGAGAAAGTCTCAGTGAGCGGCCAAACTTCTCTTCGAAATAATTGAATCGGAATGAGACATGCTGGGTTGAAATATTTGTGAATGGTTTAAGGGCCAAACCATTCACATTGTTGGGTTTAGGCTGGGTTTGGCCCCAAAACCATTCACAAATATTTCAACCCAGCATGTCTCATTCCGATTCAAAGTTACTTTTGTAAATGGGAGTTTTAGCAAGTAATACTGGAAAATTTATTAACAAATAGCTACTTTATCAGACTAAAAACAAATTTAAATACCGGAATGTGATATTAACTTTTGTTAAATTTACATCAGCCAATTTATTTAGTCAACTAAAATTAGTCGATTTAAGGATGAAATTAGAGCATTTTATTATTTAAAGTTAAAGCCTAAAATAATTTCGAATTAACGCTTTAATTTTTCTAAACTATTTTAAAGATAAGTTCGGTCGCTTGTGCCGAGACATGTGGCAAAGACGCAGGTCTCATCTTACATAGTTTGATAAGCATCGCACCATAAAAAAGCTCGACATGGGGGGACAATTAAACGAATATTTCCCAAACGGCAATATTCTAATTTCGAAAGAATTGCAGCATGGTACGATCTTATTAAATAGTTTCATAATTGTTTAGTCATTGAAAGCTTATATAAGTTGTTGGCCTATAGATCTTTTACATGGAAAGTAGGTAGGTCACACAGATGCCTGCCAGTTTTAAGATTATCCATATTTTGGATTCCTTGAAAACAAAACCATAACTATTAATTTTGTGATGGCACTGGGATTTTGCGCGCTACATGCAGCTATCAGCAATTGATCAGTTTGTAGGACAAATCGGTTAGTTTGCCGATAACTGAAATTATTTTGCGATAATTTGGACGATTAAGCGTATCCCATTTTCATTATTTCGTTTTATTTAACTTAAACGTGTGGTGATTGTGGGATAATAAACTCTGGTTGTTGGTATTTTGTCTAAAATTCATAATTGACAGTCAATGTTTTGACGTAATTAATAAAATATAAAAAATGTAGTAACAATGATTGGTAAAATCGATAATTAGAAAATGATAGAAATTATACTAAAATAAAATACTAACAATAAAATAAATATTAATATTATATATAATATTAATATTAATTAATATTATATATTATAATAATATAATATTAATATATTATATTAATATTATATAATTAATATTATATTAATTTAAAATTAATATTAATTTAATTTATTCTAATAAAATTAAATATTGTCAATTCATCATAAAAATGAAACTGCATACCTTCTTTTTGCAAATAATTAGAATTTTTATGAAATTTGATGCAAAATACAAAAGAAAAGTCATCAGCTCCTGAGCCAATACCTACGTATTGGCTAGGTTTCTAAAATGAAGGAAAAACCTTAAAAAAGTTGAAAATAATTTCAATTAAATTTGCAAAATGTAAGACGAAAGCCATTCATTAAATCTAATTGACAATAAATCAGACGAGTCGAGTGATCGTCAGCCAACATTATAAAAGAACCGAAACGTGAAATGTAGGTATTGATCAGTAGCTGATGAGATTCACCAATACTAAAATGTAGAGTACTGATGTTGGCTTATATATAGGATTCAAGTAGCTTGCAGAATAAAAATATTCATCGTAATTTTAATGGTAAAATAATTTCACAGGTAATAATAAGCTACAGGAATTCAGAAGACGTGTATAGTGATCGTCAGCCAACATTATAAAAGAACCGAAACGTGAAACATAGATATTGGATTAGAAACTGATGAGTTACTCCAATATTGAAATGTAGCCTACTGCTATTGGCTTTTAAATGGGCTTGAAGAAACGTGCGGTGTCATCAAAAAATTTTGAATACAACAATGATTGCACAATTAAATTAACTTAAAAATAAAATAAAATGTTTTATAATAAAATGCAAGAAACAAACCTCGACAATTATGTAATCCAATGGAATATTACGTTGGACCTTATGGTTCAATAGATACATCGCACATGATTTTCTTTCTAAATGATATGTGTGAATTATATTCGATAACTGATCCTCAATGAGAAATCGTTCGATTGAATGTGAACCAGGGAGTATAAAATTGTCAGGAACGTCGGTGTAATCGAACATCCGAAATATGACTTTCGGTAGTGGATAAACGAGTTCGTTACTTTCCTCCTCGTCAGCGGTTAGCAGTTCCAACTGTGGAAACTGGTGAGACACCGCGTCGCAAAGAACAGAATCAAAAGCTCGATATGGTCGTACGATTTGAGATTCGACCCATTCATCCTCAACAAGGTGTTTTATCTGCTCAACAAGACAGCCAAGGTAATCCTCTTGCAAATGTGGTTCTTGAGATGACCACACCTGTAGCAAGGGAAGATATAGTTTTTGTCTTTTGCCACTTTGAACGTATTCGTAAATTGAATTCAATAATTGATTTAAAGCTTGTGGTCTAGACTCGTATAACTGTTTTCCACACCAAGGTAAACTCGAAAGTACAATGTAGATGAAGAAGTCACTACGTCGTTCTCCTCCTGACGAGTCATCTGCTGTATTTATTAATATACCCAATAAATTAAGCAACGATTCGGCAGTAATTACTTTCGAATTTATTAAGTCACAGATAAAGCGAATAATACGCTGAACATGAGTGAATTCACCACGAGATAAACATCTATGTAATTCAGTCCATAAGCTTTGAAGAAAACCCGATCCAAAAGAACTATTTCTAGCGTTCATAACTCCGATTAATGTGCTGTAGATCGTAATTTTCTCAGGTACTTCAAATATACAAAATAAGAGAAGCTCATTAATCTTTGTCTGGTGCTCAATCATATCGGCCAGTAATACTTCAGAGAGCCGTTCGATGTCGCTTTCAATAGCAGAAGCATCCCTTTCAGCTAGCTTATAAACTAAAAGCTCAAGGCGATCAGATCGATCCATGTCACGACGCTTCTTACGATTGGCTCCTTGATCATATTGACGACGCCAGTTTGGGCCTTCCTCATCGGATTCTGATTGGTAACTGCCCGAACTTTGACGTTTTCGGCGCATAATTTACTAAATAAATTTAGTTTAACGAAACTGACAAATCGACTATCTAAAAAACGATAGAAAATAATAAAAATATAATCGTATTAAAACACTTTGATTAAAACATTGCAAATGTTTTAATACAATAAAAAATACAAAATATACATGCAATACACCGCATTTTTTCATATTTTAAATACCAAATACACAAATAACATGTGCAACTTATAGGTATATTAATAATAGCGATTTTCGAGGATGCTATCAGTTAAAATAACGAAATATCGATTGTATATTTTTCAAATAACAATGGGATTCGAGGGAATTACGTAATTTCCTCGAATTCGAGGGAATTCCAACGTAATTCGAGGGAATTACGAGAACGCAGTGATAGAAAGGCGGGGGTAGTGTCGTCTATGAAAGGGGGTTGATGAACGATGGGCAGGTCGACAGCGTTGAGACGAAAAGTTACGAGAAAGCGGAGTTGGATGCGGATGTGGATGGTGGGCCAGGAGATTTGGGCAAGATATGTCGATGTGTGGTCAAAGCGACAAAGACGTCAAAATTTATCAAAATACTAAAAAATTATTTTCGCGTTGAAAAATTTGAATTTTGAGCTGGAGAGCAGAGATTTTCAAGTATTGTAGCATAATATGTATAAGTGCAACCTCATGCGTTTTGTCACGGCTGAAATTTGCCAAGAACACTAATTTATATTTTTTCGTTAAAAAATATTTTCACAAAATTCAGTATTAAGGAAAATATTAATAATATTAATTGAAATCGTCAACTGTGATATCGTCAACTGTGATATCTTTAACTGTGATAGACAATTATCGTCAACTGTGATAGACAACTATTTTCAGTATTAAGGAAAATATTAATAATATTAATTGAAACTAATTAATATTAATATTAATAAATAAATTATTAATTAATAATATTAATTAATTAAATAAATATTAATTAATATTATCAATTAATAATATTAATTGTCCTTCTGTGGTAATATTATTACCACAGAAGGACCAGCTACGATAGGATGTTTCTACAAAAAACGAATTATCTTTTAGTTTAAATTTAGAATGTTATCACGTATAGCCATTGATCATTAATTGAAGTAATTAATGATGACGGATATGAATAAATGCAGTTTGCCACGGAGATAATACCAGAATATAAATATAGTCCGGAAATTTAAACTCTACTTTACCTTCAAAACAAAATCTTCTTTTCTAATAAGAAATTACCTGAAAGAATTATGTTACAACTTTTATTTACAACACGAACAGGAAAAAGGGCTAAAACTTGAAATGCTTTTTTAAAAACTTCTTTGGGAAGCTTCACCGGGGATTTGATGTACTACCGCAAACGAGAACATGGTGTTTTGATGAGAAACACCATGTTCTAGTGTTTTGAACATGGGGCGTTTCAACAAAAAACGAATTATCTTTTAGTTTAGATTTAGAATGTAATCACATATATCCAATGATCATTAATTGAAGTAATTAATAATGATGGATATGAATAAATACAGTTTGCCTCGGAGATAATACCAGAATATAAATTTTAATAAATTCTAATATTTTTAATCGATATTGCCGATGATGCCGATAAATATTGCCGATATTGCCAATAAATACTATACACACATATTATTTTCAAACCCTCCACTGCAGCTTCGTCGACTAGAGATATTACCAATACCGCCAATATTATGTTGGATATGAATAAATACAATTTGCCACGGAGTAGGCAGTTGAAATCGAATTTAATGATACAGTAGAAGTTAAATAATTATTCGATAATAATTTAATGGGTCACTAACAAAAATTCAAACGAATTTTTTGCCTCACATTCTATCGAAAATGTTTGTACTTCAACGAGAGGACGTATTTTGAAAGACAATTCCTTAATCCATTTAGAAAAGTGTAAAAATAAGCCAATAACTCGTAATTAATGTTTGCATATCGGCAATTGAAGAGATTTTAGACATTTTACTCGTTCGGGATCAGGTATTTTTGATTTTTAAAAATTTGATAGGCAAGTAAGCTTATACTATTTGTTGCCCTTCTGATCTTGTCTCTGTTTAACGAAATATTGTATTTTCTTACGATTTAATAATAATTTATTTAACGTGGCAAATGCGTGCAAACTGCACGCTTACATGACCACTAACAAAAAATATCAGCAAAAGTCACAGATTAATTAGTTTATTGTTGAAATGGAATAGGATTTGGCGCTTGAAACACGGCATTGATGTTGATTGGCGGATATAAATGAGCAGATGATTCCACAAGAGAGGAGCAGCCACAACGAAGGAGCGGAAGCCAAAAGAGGTAGAGTAGTTTGGGACATGTAAAAGAAGGGAATTACGGGAACGCAGAGCACAATACACAGTACGAGAATTGTCGAGAAAAGGATGGTTGAGAAATGAAGGGTTATGAGAAGTTATAAGGCGAAAATAAATGATAAGAAGACGAATTTGAACACGACAATAAATGGTAGGCCAATCGAGAGAAACAAGATAGTGGGATGTATGATCAAAACGATGAAGACGGAGGAGTACTCGGACGGCTGCGTTGATGATGCGTTGTAGTGGAAGAAGAGTGGATTTAGGTGAGTTGGAAAATAGACTAAGACAGTAATCAAATCTTAAGCAAATTAGAGATGTGAGAGTCATACAAGAAGGGAAATCGATCAATCTACGAGTTTGACGGAGGTTGCGGAGAATAAGGGTAAATGAGCGTACTTTATCTCTAACGAAAGGTTTAAGTTAAAGTCTGTAGTCAAAATGGAAGCTTAGGAAAACGAGATTGCCTACGATAAGGAGAATTGTAGAATTTAATGATACGGAGGGAGGTTCTACGCCGAGCGTCGAGGAAGGATCCACATTATTTCTGATTTATTAGGATTCAGAGAAAGACGAAAGGAAGAAAGATGATTGAAAATTGAGGCTAGACAGTCGGAAGCAGATACACTAAGATCATGAATACGATAAGCAGGTGCGTGAGCATAGATGAGAATGTCATCAGCATATTGCATAACATGGAAGTTAAATGTATGATAAATAGAAGACAAATCACCGAGAAGAGAGAAAAGCAAAGGGCATAATACGGAGCCTTGTGGAACACCGGACGGGATGAAAGAAGGATGCGAGAGAGAAGAGTTAAAACCAACGCGAAAAGTACGGTTTGATAGATATAAAGAAAACAAAGTCACAGTGTGTAAAGAGAATCCATAATCATAACGAAGACGATGGAGAAAAATCGAGTGATCGACAATGTCGAAAGCAGATGATAGATCAAGAGGAACTATGACACTACATAATTTTTGATCGTGCGAAATGAGAAAGTCGTTATAAACTTTAAGACAGGCATTTTCAGTAGAGTGATTAGAGCGAAAAGCGGCTTGGAAGCGAGGAAATAAGTTGGAGGAAAAGAGATTAGTATTAACTTGCTTGAGAACGAGACGCTCAAAGAGTTTATAATGGGTTGGAATAAGTGAGATAGGATGGTACGAAGATTGTAGTGAAGGGTCGAGAGATTGCTTTTTGAGTAGAGGGCGAACAGTGGCGCATTTCCAGTAGGAAGGAAATGTGCGGCTGCTGATAGACAAGTTGAACAAAGTGGTTAGGAAGGTTGAGATAGATGAGCAGATTTTTAAAGCAAGTAGGGGGAATTAGGTCAGAAGGAGAGGTTTTATTAGGTAATGACAGAAGAACCGAAGAAACTTCATCAGGCAAAACGGGAAGAAGGTTGAATAGCTCTGGGAGGGAAGTATTTAAAAAGATGAGAGGATACAAGGAGCATATAGGCAGAACGGAAATTAGATAGCTTAGATTGCAGATAAGAGAAAAATTCATCAGGATTTCTGTTGCAATGTGTAGATAATCGTAAAAGAATTGAGTTTAAGATTTTCCAATTAGATTTAGAGTTGGAAGAAAACTCGAGTTGATTTCGCTAAAAGAGAGTACGTTTAGTTCGCATAGGAATGATATGGGAACGGCGTAGAGAAATATAGGAAGCACGGAGATTTGGAGGGAGTGAGGTTGGAGAACGTTTAAGAATGCGATTAAACACACGAAAAGAGTAACGGAGCCGATGTTTAGAAAGACTAGTCTGAATCGAACCAGGGAGGATGGCGGGACCGCTGAAAACGTCCTGGTCGAATAGACAGAAGGTTATTAAGGATGTTCATAAGTTAAGAATCAAACAGAATGCAGAGATCATCAGGAGAGAGATAGTTAAAAGGAAGTGAAAAGAGTGAAGAATTGAGTAAGGCTGTGCAGATAATAGGGATATCGAGAAGTTTCCAGGGTCGACTTGGTGTGGATAATGGTGGAGGCGGAGAAGGAGGATGGGGACGAGTAAGAGTAAGAGTGACAAGAAAATGATCGGACAAACCAGTATCAGTAATTGACAAAGATGTATAGTCATTGAAGCAGTTAGGAACATCAATGATGTCGAGAGCCCCGCCGAGAATATGAGTTGGGCTTGTTGAAAGTAATTATAGTTAAAATCAGAAAAAAAATAGTTAAAGTGATAGAGTTAGTCAGCCGGGCGATCAAGACGAATGTTAAAGTCACCGAGAGCAAATGTAGGAGTATAAGACAATGAACAGTTAGACATAATATCTGCAAGTTCGTTAAAGAAGATACGTTAGGGGGCAACTGAACCTAGACGGAATACAATCACAAGTTCAAGAGGGAAAGGAGTTGATGATCTGCATATTAGCTATTCGAACGAAGTGTAACGGATGTTTACGTTAATTTTACGTAGAGACATTGGGTGACGAGCAATGGCAACAATACCGCCATGGTTAGAAGCAGTAGATGTGGAAGAGACAATTGAACGAGCTGATTCAACTAAAGAACAACCAGAGCGGCATAGACGACGAAAAGCAAGATCGTCAGAGTCAGAGTGCCAGGATTCGATAATGCTGAGAATATCGATAGATAATTGGTCGAATATATCAAGGAGCAGATCCGCTTTATCAAGAATGGAGCGAGTGTTAAAAATACTAAGACGAAAAGTATGTTCAGGGGCGAGATCGACTAGCAAAGAAGAGTGGGGGAGAGAAGGGAAGCCATCGGATTTTTGGCCTTGTGTGTACAACGTGAAAATTTCCGTTGATTTGACATATTGATAAGGATGACTCACCGTTTTTTTAAGTCGATGTTTCTCAATGCGAGCTAAATTGAGCTGGGCAATATCAGAAGGGAAGCGGTCAGGAAAGATACGACAAGTAGACGAAGTGGAAAGAAGTTTAAAACGTTGGGAGAGTAACAAGGATGCATGTGAACTATGTCGGAAAACGATTTTTGGGAGTGGAGGACTAAGATGATTGGATTTAGCGGATTTTTTTAAACGAATAAAGGATACAGGAGCGATATTATTGAAGAGGGATGGGTTATCATCAGAAAGAATGGTTGCTAGGATAGACCTGAAAGTAGATACATCATCATCGAGGCGAGATTGTGGAGAAGCAGATTCTGAAAGCTTAGAGTTTGATATGATAATACAGCGTTCGCGCGAAGGAAAACAATTTCGTAGAAGGGGTGGACGGACATAGCTGGTAGGAGTCGAGGCAGATGATCAGATATAAGTGGAAATGACAGGGGTGCTTGATAGAGAATTAATATTGGTTGGAGCAAGTGTGACAGGAGCGGGGTGTTGAATCGGTTGATCGGTGATGTGACTAGAGATGATACATTTTTATCGCTCTCCTACGTCTGTTACTACTGATCTCCGGGTATTTTAGCAACTGCCGACTACTCCTGTAGTTCCTCTATTTCAAAGTAAACGATTTTATTCTCGCGATAGATGCATTATTATCTCTAATGTGGAACCCTCTGATTCCTCTTCTCCTCAAGCCAGTCTTGATGCCGATGTTTCCGCTCAATCCTTGCCATGATTCTTCCTACCGATAATCCGTATCTATTCAGTGATGTCTCTCTACTTTCAGTGTATCGTCTTAATAAATCGGGTTTTCCACCCGATTCTTATCGTCCCCCACTTTTAAAGGGTTTCTTAGAAACCGCACCCAAGCCTCCACTGTCTTATTTATATTATCGGTTTAAGCTCGTGTCATCCTCATCTGGTTGTCAAATTTTCACTGATCGTTCACCCTCGGTAATTACTAAAATCTCCACTGCTCGTTTTGAAAAGGGTCAACGCTAAATCAATGGCGAGTCATATCCTGGCATTAAAAATGTTAATGGGCATTTTCTAATAGACTATCTACGTCATAAAATCAGTTGACGACTGCCTCTCCTCCTCGTCTCCTACTCTAGACAACAATGAAACAAAACGATCATGTCGTCTAGTTCTTCTTAACATCTGTTCAATTCTTCACAAAACTGACTTACTTCTCGATCTCTTCACATAATAATCCAAAGATATTGATTCTCACTAAATCCTGGCATACTGATTGTGAAGTAGCAGTTAAATAATTATTCAATAATAATTTAGTGGGTCACTTATCCCATTAAATTGAATTATATGCAACACAAAATTAGAACAAAAAATTAAATGCTTAAGCATACAATAAAATTATATTTCAGCTAATTACAATAAAAGTTCTAATTGATCAGTTTATTACATACGATGATCTTAAATCGATCTATACGACGATCTTACAACAATCTATACGACGATCTATACGGTCATCTAACAACGATCTATACAACGTTTTAAGATCATATAAAAGATAATCAATCAAACTAAACAATTATGGACATCATACGAAAACTGAGGTCTAGGAAGACAGATGAAGAAAGGTGTCACAAACCGAAAGAACCTTGGCTTCAACAGTCAAACTAGTCCCGAATTAGACATCGTTTCATCTGCATGTGAACGACATGATGTAACGTGCAGTAAATCTGGATGCGATGTATGGACTACTGTTACTGTACCATCTAATTCTAAATCCCTCACATCAACAAGTTGATTTTTGGATTTTGTGCATTTGAATTACTTTCCGGATATGCAAGAGGTCGATGTTCCGTTCAAGGTAATAATCTAATAAACATGCTATCTAAGAAATCTCAATGAACACAAATCCGATTACGTTAACTTGACCGGACAGTAACACCTGATTCGGCTGAAGATTTGACATCAATGTTCTCTATCTGCCCATTTATCTTTTCATATCTTCTCAACCAGCTTCCATCACTCCCAATGTCGATCTTACATCGCCCTCGCGGCATATTTATCGTTCCAGCAAATAATCTTCAAATCAAGTTCACATATCTTCCTCACCTGACCATACCTCTCATTATATCATATTGCACTCGTTTATACAATTTTATCGCGCTACTACGTATGTTCCAACTGATCTCCAATTATTTTTACCCACTCCCGACCAATCCCACGACTCCTCAAGCCCGGCTTGATACCGATGTTTACGCTCGATCCTTAAAATGATTCTTCCTACCGATAATCCGTCTCTATTCAGTGGTCTCTCCACTTCTCGTCAATCGTCTTAATAAATCTGTTTCCGCATCCGATTCTTATCGTCTCCACTTTTAAAGATTGTTCTTAGAAATCGCACCCAAGCCTCCATTATCTTATCTCAACAGTTTAAACTCGTATCATCCTTATCTGCTTGTCGAATTTTCCCTGATCGCTCACCTTCTAAAATAACTAAACGCTCCACTACTCGTTTTGAAAAGCGTCAACGCTAAATCAATGGCAAGTCATATCTTGCCATTAAAAATGTAAATGGACATTTTCGTATATTCAATTTAAGTCCAAAAATCCGTTCGCGACTGCCTATCTTCCTCGTCTCATTTTCTAGCCAACAATGAAACAAAAACGATCTTGTCGTCTAGTTATTCTTAACACCCGTTCAATTCTTGACAAAACTGACTTACTTCTCGATCTCTTCACATAATAATCCCTAGATCTTTTATGTTTCACTGAATACTGGCATAATGATTCCGAAGACCTTGCAATCAGTAATTTACATTCCGACTTTAGTGTCCATTTACGTGCAAACCTCCCCACCCATATTTTTGGTGGCGCTCTTGACATTATCGTTTTTTTCCAACAGTCTCATTGCATACGCTTACTCTACAATCTCAGATCATAGCTTTTGATCATTTTATCGTCACTGCTAATATCACTCATTAATAAGTTCACTCATGTACGCCCTCTCCTACTTTAAATCGGCTATAGCAACTCCTCGACCTTACTCTCTTGCGTTTCGCTATCCTTGTTTACCCATGTAAATCATCAATCCTTGTCTTGCTCATCATGCAAATTTCTTGCTGAACTATTCCATCTTCTTCTAGTTTCTTATAGCGAAGTCTCTAAGGTTATCCTCTCTCTATGCCCAATACCTCCGTATTAAGCATACGTATGTACTTAAATATATTTCTACGTATGTAGGAATAGTAATCACTGTGTATGTACTTTAATATACTCATTCCATCATGGTACTGTTCCTTACTATTCGTTGCTGCATTTTTTCAGAGAACGGGAAATCAGCAATTGTACATTCTCTTCTAAAGAAGAGATCCCTTACGTACATGTTGATACCGTAGGATTTATCTCCTTTCGACATTATCAAAACTTTGATCATTCTGTTCATCTATTTCAGCTTCGTCACGACTACGGTTTCTCAGTTCCTACTGTAGTCTGGTTCACATCTTATCTCTCCAAACGCTCATTTCATGTTCACTCAAGCTCCTCATCATCTATATATTCTACCATTTCACACAGTGTTCCACAAGGCTCCGTTTTAAGTCCTCTTATTTTCTCCCTTCTTCTCGATGACTTGTCCAATATAACTCGTGACCATAACTTTCATCGGATGCAGTATGCCGATGATATCATCCTATACCTAAAAAAGTTTGAGAGATTAATATACACAATTAATATACACAGTACAACTGAAGAACAACAGAAGAAGAACCTAAACCTATTTTATATACAAAGAGCATTTTTGTAGACAAGGAGCGCAGTTTTAAAAATTGTAAACTATTGCAACCTACAGTTAATGGGAGCCAAGAAGAAAAATCTACCAAAAGCCAAGCGAGCAATCTCTGTTGATACCGATAAAACCGGCAAGCTCGAGAACATACAAGTGGAATGCTCCGCTAGCAACTGTTAAATCTGAACATCAGTAACACATAATTGTGCTTTGGGTCAGGAAACTTGTGGCGGGCCACCGTTCTACTGCGGATTCTGTGCGGCGAAACAAATCAACTTGCAAATAAAACGCTTAGAGCAATTGGAAATGACATCGCAGCATGATCGAATTTCTCAAATTTCTGATAAATCTACTGAGACAGTGAAGGAGTCGCAAATTGTATCGCAGCAACATGGATTTTGTCAAGTTTATGATAAATCTACCGAGACAGTGACGGAGCCGCAAATTGTTACAACTAATGTATTTTCACTCCCCGACACCCCCACGTTCCGTCCTTCCCGTCTCGTTTCTCAATACCTTGCATCCATCAATCAAAATCACCTCCACCAACCTCCACTATCCTTCCACTCATAACCTTTCCTCACATCGCTTGCCACCCTCTTTATTATCATTATCCTCTATGTCTCCCGTCGTCAAACCAAATCCCTCCAAATCATCAACTGCCAGCTCTTCTATCGTGATCTCACCTACTCACGTCAGTCGTCCTCCTTTACGGAAGCGCTTTGCTTCTCGCGATCGTTGCGTCATTGTCACTAATATCACGCCTTCTAACTCCTTATCTCCACAAGCACGTCTAGACCACGATGTTTCCGCCTTCAGATCAATCCTCTCGTCTATTGTCCCTGCGGATAAACCATCCTTTTTCAAGGACATTTCTCCTGTCGCATTCATCCGTCTAAACAAATCTTCTCAATCTAATCCTTCCCAGCCCCCTCTCCTAAAAATTGTTTTCAAGCATCGCTCTCACGCGTCTTCTGTCCTCTCTCAACGATTCAAACTCATGTCATCTTCAACCACTCGAATTTTCCCCGATCGCGCCCCTTCTGAAATCGCTCAAATCTCTTCAGCCCGCATCGAAAAACGCCGTCGTGAGGAAAACGGCGAAACATCACTCTCCATCCGAAACATAGACGGAAATTTTCAAGTTGTCCACACCCGTCCAAAAATTCGATGGCGCTCCATCTCTCCTATGTGTCTTCTCCACTAGACTCTTTCTCCACAACACACGGTTTCCGCCTCAGTCCCCTTAACACTAGATCTATATTCAATAAATCCAATCTTATCCTCAACCTATTCACCAAGCAATCCATCGATCTCTTCTGCCTCACCGAATCCTGGCACTCAGATTCCGACGACCTTTCCATTCGCCGTCTGCTCTCTACCGGTTGCTCCCCAGTTGAATCCGCTCGCCTCATCAGCTCATGCCCTTCTAAATTCTCTAATCATGGCGGCATCGTCGCATTCGCGCGTCACCCCGCGTCTCTTCGCAAAATCAATCCCCCTTTCAGTCTTTGCTCTTTTGAATTGCTCACTTGTCGTTATTCTAACCCGATCACTCTAGATCTAGCTTCAATATCCGCCTAGACCGCCCGTCTTCCACGGATTCCATCCGGTTCATCAACATTCTATCCAACTACAATTACAAACTAATCTACACTGCCCCCATACATATGCTTGGTGGGGTACTCGACATCATCGCTATCCCCGATCATTTTGCTGCCTACACCTCACTGTCCATCTCTGATCCTGGTCTATCCGATCACTTTCTTATCACCCTTGATCTCACTCACAACCACACCCCTCCTCACACACCTACAATCCTACGTCGCCCTTGGAGAAATCTTGACCTCTCCATTCTCCGCTCTGTCTTACTCAAATCATCTCTATCATTACCCACAATAACATATTCATCTCCTCACGATCTCGCCTTTCTTTTCGACTCTGAACTCACATCCACTCTCGATATTCTCTTGCCCTTCAAGTCTAACCCACACCGTCGCTTACACCGTGCCCCATGGTTTGACATCCAATGCCTACTATCAAAGCGTCGACTCCGCCATGCTTTTCGAGTCTATCACCGCTTTCTCAGACGTGATTTCCGCTCGATCACTCCGTCTTTCCGTGATTCCTATCTTGCTCTTCGCCGGTCTCATCTCAACCTACTACGTACCAAATGCAACTCCTTCTGGCATCATAAAATCATCACTTCATTCAACTCTAAGACTCTCTGGCATACTTTTAACTCAATCCTGGCTCGTTCCTCTTCGCCGTGCAACATCAATGCCAATGATTATTCGTCATTTCTCCAGACTAAAGTATCCACGTTGCTCTCTCTCACACCCCGGTCTCCATCCTATCCCACTCTGCCCAGTCTAATCTCATCCTTCCGGAACTCTTTCATCTTCTCCCTGTCTCACCTACAGAAGTATCATCTGTCCTCATGTCCTTGCCCAACAAAACCTCACCTGCCGATCCTCTACCTACTCACATATTAAAATCTTTATGCTCATCGATATCTACATTTCTCACAACCTTGTTTAACAAGTCCATCCGAAGTCGTATCTTCCCTTCACACTGGAAATCCGAAATCGTTCGTCCCCTCCTTAAGAAACAATCGCTCGACCCCTCCCTTCCTTCTAGCTATCGCCCCATTTCACTACTCCCTACTCTTTCTAAGCTCTTAGAACGCCTCATCTTAATACAAATCAACGCTTATCTCTCCTCATCCAATCTGTACCCTCCCTTCCAATCCGCTTTCCGCTCTAATCACTCGACAGAAATCGCATGCATAAAAGTGTACAACGACTTACTCATTTCTCGAGACAAGGCTCTATATAGTGTTCTCATCTCCCTCGACATCTCCTCCGCATTCGACATTGTCGACCACTCCGTCTTCCTTTCTCGCCTTCGTTATGATTACGGCTTTTCTTCCTCCTCCGTAGCATGGTTCGCCTCATATCTATCCGACCGTTCCTTTCGCGTCTGTTCTAATTCATCATCCTCCCCTCCCATCCCTATTTTTTGCGGGGTCCCACAAGGTTCAGTCCTAGATCCCCTGCTTTTTGCTCTTTTGCTTGGCGATCTCTCTCCATTTATCAAACCTTACTCCTTTAACGTCATGCAATACGCCGATGACATTCTAATCTATGCTCATGCACCCGCACATCGCATACACGATATCGGCATTTCTGCCTCCAACTGTCTTTCTTCTATCTACAAACGTCTCTCCAATCTCCATCTCGTTCTAAACCCCGAAAAGTCCAAAATAATGTGGATCCTTCCCCGTAAACCAAACATATCTCCTCCCACTGTATATTTTGCCTCATCGATCATCCCTATAGTCCACAATCTCACTTTCTTAGGCTTCCATTTCGATGATCACCTTTCCCTTAAACCCTTCGTCCGTGACAAGGTCCGCTCGTCTAACTTAATTCTCCGTGACATCCGCCGTATCCACCCCCTTATCGACTTCCGTTCTTGTATGTCTCTTCTTTCATCGCTTCTTTTCCCTAAAATCGATTACTGCCTTAGCCTTTTCGCCAATTCTCCAAAATCCATCATCATACCCCTACAACGAATAATCAAAACCGCCGTTCGAGTGCTCTTTCGTCTCCGTCGCTTCGACCACACATCCACATATTTTGCCCAACTCTCCTGGCCCACCATCCACATCCGCATTAAACTTCGCCTTCTTCTCGTACCTTTCGTCTCATCGCTGTCGGCTCCCAATCGTTCATCAACCTTCCTTTCTTAGACGATACTCGCCCCCACCTCGCTATCGCTTCGTTCCTGTCATACCCTCTTACTCCACGTTCCTAATTACTCCAACAACTACGGTCTCCGATCCTTCCAAGTCGCCGTCTCACTCGCCTGGAATCAACTCCCTCTTGACGTCCGCCGCGCTCCCTCCTTTATCACATTCAAACACCTCCTCCGTTCACAACTTCTCGACACCTGATTCACAGTCTTGTTTTTGTTGTGGTCATGTAAGCGTGCGCTGGCACGCATTTGCCACGTTAAAATAAATCCTTTTTTATACTCTCATGCGAATTTTCTCTGTATCCACGATTTCGCTACTTCTACCACAAATTGTTTTATGTCTATTTCCAACCATATTTCATGTCTTCGTCTAGCTCTTAATCCTGAAAAGTCTAAAATCATGTGGATCATCCCTCATCACCTCGGCATAACTCCACGTATTTTATCTGTTAATTCAATCGTTCTTCCAATCGTTGACAAAATGATTTTTTAGGTTTTCACTTCGACAGTTTCTTTTACGGCAGCGAAATGTAAATCTCGCCGATGTGCCAAGGCGGACACTCCTTGCCTCAACTGCAGAGCAACAATTGCTGCAACCACCCCAATGATAGTGAAATACGTTCAAGGCCGCAATTACGCACGAGCAGGCCCTGAAGTGGACAATCACAGATAACGCTGTAAAAATCACGTTGATTTTTAACTCATCGAATCTTCTTCGAATGCGTCAGAGATATTCATTAGTGTCGAACACAGAATTAACGTTGCACGCGCGATTTCAATCAATGACATCTGCAACCGCGTAATATACTTGGAGCCTAATTTCATACAATTTCCTAGCTGTGTCGAATCCAAGCGTTTCGTAACCAAGCTCGCTAGAATTTACAAATATTCTCTCTGGACAAGAGTCATTCAGTAATAGCATGGTCATGGGGCGTATCATTCTACAACGCGATATTCGGACCTCTAGCAAATCGCTTAAAGAAAAGTTGACACGGTGTATGAACGCATGGTGCGATCGAGATTACGACACCCTATTCAAAGAGGCATACACATTACAACAATTGTTGCCGTAGATGAATGCTCAAAGTCAAGCAAGACTAGTGCAAGATCTTTATCAACCTCGTCACAAGTGGAAGATTAGGTGCGGCGATGCACTATTTAGAATGCGAAGTTGCAGCGGACAGACCGTTGGATCCCGGTGATGTAATAGGCGCAAAGTATGTGAGCGAATTACTGTCCAACAAATATATTATGCCGGCAGCACTCGATAGTTCAGCTATGATTTGTCATGTGATAAATTTGTCATGCTATGATGTCATCTCACCATCATATTTTCTGCCCCCTTCAGAGTACAATACGCACCGCGTTCGACGATCATCTTAGATTACATGACGCTCGCGGATCGTTGACGGATTATATGACGCTCTAGGGTAGTAAATCGATGTTGGGTCGCTGAAGAAGAATACACAAACTCGCTAATGTTGTGCGAGTTATATTTGCAAGATCTTTATCAACCTCGTCACAAGTGGAAGATTAGGTGCGGCGATGCACTATTTAGAATGCGAAGTTGCAGCGGACAGACCGTTGGATCCCGGTGATGTAATAGGCGCAAAGTATGTGAGCGAATTACTGTCCAACAAATATATTATGCCGGCAGCACTCGATAGTTCAGCTATGATTTGTCATGTGATAAATTTGTCATGCTATGATGTCATCTCACCATCATATTTTCTGCCCCCTTCAGAGTACAATACGCACCGCGTTCGACGATCATCTTAGATTACATGACGCTCGCGGATCGTTGACGGATTATATGACGCTCTAGGGTAGTAAATCGATGTTGGGTCGCTGAAGAAGAATACACAAACTCGCTAATGTTGTGCGAGTTATATTTGCAAGAGCTGCAAGGGGCCGAATTAAGAGATAATAATGATTACGCTCAACTGCATTGCGCAAACAAAAACAGGCTAGCAACAAGACAATCGTGGTATCACATGTCTCAACATCCGACAAAAATATGCGTAAAATAATCGACCATTTAACTGTGAATAGAAGATCCTCGTGGCTATCTGTTCCTCACTAGAAATCGGAAGACTCGTACCGGCAACGCAATTTTCGCGATGTCATCGTCGCGCCCTACAACACGCTATGCAAAGAAGCACTTCCTTCCTGATCTTGCGGCTCGACGACTTCACTAACACATTGCCTATCATGTTCTAATGAGGGGTCACTCCTCGATCAGGCAGACTCAATCCGAGACATAATCACAAAGACACTCCCCGTAGTTTGCGACAGTGTATTGGTCAAACTATTGTTGAACCCAGTCGACGATAACATTAGTTTTGAGCATGCAGTCACGCCATCCGACCCAGTTCGCACGGCTGGATATGTCATGGTGTGTATTCCATGGTGGCCGTTCAAAGCGAGCTCTATTCAACAACTACGTTTTCAATGGATTCACTCCGTCGAACCTCGGCAAATCCACAGCCTCATACTTCGAAAACTAATAGTAGCGTAAGAAAATACCAAAAGCGCGTATCGTGGTTCGAGAGAGCAAATTTCTGCCCGATCATACTCTCCTGCTTAAGCGGGGAGGGAAAGTCTGCTTCGAGGTTTTGCAACGGCTAGCATACAAGCTCGCTGCAAATAAGATCACGTCGTTGGCTTACGAAATAACACACCTCCAAGTGACTATCAGACTTAAACTTGCGCGTTCCTTATCGATGTGCATCCGCGACCCGCGCTCAGCGAAGAACAGGTCGGCGTTTGATAGGCACATGTGAAGAAAAAGTGACAACATATTAAATATGGAATATTTAAAGTTTAATATAAACGGCCTTGTCTAAATCCGTGTTGATAATCTGTAAGAATGCTGTTAAAATTTAGATGATCAAGTAGCCTTTTGACAATTCGTTCTAGTAATTTAAAGAGAACACTGGTCCAACCGATAGGGTGAAAATCTAAACAAGAAGTCGTTGGCTGTTTTTTAGGGATTACACAACAATAGAATTGTTGATTCCATATTGCAGGAATCCACGAATTGACCGGGCTAAATTAAAATATATGAGCTAAAACACTACTTACGGCAGGTCCGATCGCATTAATTAGGTAAGGTGAAATATCATCTGGACCAGGAGAGCCAAATCGGTCAAGCCTAGTGATTAGGTGCGATACTTCAGATGTATTAATTGGCTTAACGAGATTCTGAGTAATATTGTGAATGGGATAACATTTTAAAGAGTAAATAACCGAAACAATAGTCGATGGATAATGGAGGCTGTTCGCTAGGCGTTCAGCAATTTCAGAATCAATAGAATAAGCATAATCACAAGAAGTATTGAATGTTATATTAGAGATAAGTATCCTTGAACCTTTTCACATATGACCAAAAACGTTATGGTTGATTTCTGATACAAATGAAAGCTTTCTGTTGCGGAGCAAACTTAACTGACAAATTTAAGAAAACGCTATAAAGAATGGTCCGCATATCTAAAAGAGCAGTAGACCTGTAACTATGATAAAAAATATTGTAGAAAGCAGCTGAGAGATATTAGGTATCCACACGAGTCCAATTATGTTTCGGATAGATAAACTTTGACCTACAACATATCTTGAAAACTAATTTAATTGAGAGAGCACAGTGAACACAATATCTAGTGTAGCACCGTTGACATAATTGGGTTATCTACAATGTTTCACTAAAAGTAGGTCAACAAGAAATAGATTACGAAATTTTATAATACGCTTGAGCAGGATTGACATCCATTCATATTCCAATCTACATTCGGAAGTTTGAAGTCACCTAAAAGGGCAACTCGTTGCGATGAACAAAAATTAGATAAATAATCCTTAAGCAAATCCGTCATCAAAATGAAAGATTGAGATCTATGGAGAATACAAAGTATGATATATTGGATGATGAGAGATCATGTCGAACAAATGCTACCATTTATCCACCTCGCATACTAGAAAAGCGATCCGTTCTTATTAACTTATAACTACAAAATTAAAAAAATTATCACAAATGCCACTATGTAACCAAGATTCTGAAATACAGAATATATCATATAACAATATGGTCGAGGAAAGGAAAATGGCATAAAGGTTGTTGGACGATGATTGACTAAATGACGATGATTGGCTAAATGATGAGAGCAAGTACACACCGAGAAACATTGTATAAGAATTGAGAAAAAAAATGATGCAATTTTCTAATCTGTTTATTATAACAATATAATTAATAATAAATACTAAACCCACAATCTTCTTCCATTTCAAATATATATTATTACTGGAACGAAGAAGCAGAAAATATCCTTTACTTGATAAAAATTCTATATTTCATTAGCTCTTGCTATCATCATCAGGATTACAATAAAATGTTTAACTAAAAAGATTACAATAAAAGTGTGAAACATTTATTTGTAATCCTGATGATGATAGCAGGAGCTATCGAAATATAGAATTTTTATCAAATAAAGGATATTTTCCGCTTCTTCGTTCCTGTAATAATATAAAATAAAAAAGTATTTATATTTACGGGGCAAATGCATGCCAGAGCACGCTTACATGATCACAAAATAATTAATAATTATTTTGTGATCATGTAATTATAAATAATTAATTTATAAACTGAATTATTTTATCAATTAAATTATTTTTATAAACTAAATTACTCTAGATTTTAATCAATTTTGATTACTAGTTGCTATGAGTGAAACGTTTATAAAATAAAATATTCATAAATAATTAATTCATAAACAATTAATTTATAAACTGAATTATTTTATCAATTAAATTATTTTTCTAAACTAAATTATTCTAGATTTTAATCAATTTTGATTACTAGTTGCAATGAGTGAAACGTTTATAAAATAAATTATTCATAAATAATTAATTTATAAACTGAATTATTTTATCAATTAAATTATTTTTCTAAACTAAATTATTCTAGATTTTAATTAATTTTGATTACTGGTTGCTATGAGTGAAACGTTTATAAAATAAATTATTCATAAATAATTAATTTATAAACTGAATTATTTTATCAATTAAATTATTTTTATAAACTAAATTATTCTAGATTTTAATTAATTTTGATTACTAGTTGCTATGAGTGAAACGTTTATAAAATAAATTATTCATAAATAATTAATTTATAAACTGAATTATTTTATCAATTAAATTATTTTTCTAAACTAAATTATTCTAGATTTTAATCAATTTTGATTACTAGTTGCTATGAGTGAAACGTTTATAAAATAAATTATTCATAAATAATTAATTCATAAATAATTAATTTATAAACTGAATTATTTTATCAATTAAATTATTTTTCTAAACTAAATTATTCTAGATTTTAATCAATTTTGATTACTAGTTGCTATGAGTGAAACGTTTATAAAATAAATTATTCATAAATAATTAATTCATAAATAATTAATTTATAAACTGAATTATTTTATCAATTAAATTATTTTTCTAAACTAAATTATTCTAGATTTTAATTAATTTTGATTACTAGTTGCTATGAGTGAAACGTTTTTAAAATAAATTATTCATAAATAATTAATTTATAAACTAAATTATTTTATCAATTAAATTATTTTTCTAAACTAAATTATTCTAGATTTTAATTAATTTTTATTACTGGTTGCTATGAGTGAAACGTTTATAAAATAAATTATTCATAAATAATTAATTTATAAACTGAATTATTTTATCAATTAAATTATTTTTATAAACTAAATTATTCTAGATTTTAATTAATTTTGATTACTGGTTGCTATGAGTGAAACGTTTATAAAATAAATTATTCATAAATAATTAATTCATAAACAATTAATTTATAAACTGAATTATTTTATCAATTAAATTATTTTTCTAAACTAAATTATTCTAGATTTTAATCAATTTTGATTACTAGTTGCAATGAGTGAAACGTTTATAAAATAAATTGTTTATAAATAATTAATTTATAAACTGAATTATTTTATCAATTAAGTTATTTTTATAAACTAAATTATTCTAGATTTTAATTAATTTTGATTACTGGTTGCTATGAGTGAAACGTTTATAAAATAAATTATTCATAAATAATTAATTTATAAACTGAATTATTTTATCAATTAAATTATTTTTATAAACTAAATTATTCTAGATTTTAATCAATTTTGATTACTAGTTGCTATGAGTGAAACGTTTATAAAATAAATTGTTTATAAATAATTAATTTATAAACTGAATTATTTTATCAATTAAATTATTTTTCTAAACTAAATTATTCTAGATTTTAATCAATTTTGATTACTAGTTGCTATGAGTGAAACGTTTATAAAATAAATTATTCATAAATAATTAATTCATAAATAATTAATTTATAAACTGAATTATTTTATCAATTAAATTATTTTTCTAAACTAAATTATTCTAGATTTTAATTAATTTTTATTACTGGTTGCTATGAGTGAAACGTTTATAAAATAAATTATTCATAAATAATTAATTTATAAACTGAATTATTTTATCAATTAAATTATTTTTATAAACTAAATTATTCTAGATTTTAATTAATTTTGATTACTAGTTGCTATGAGTGAAACGTTTATAAAATAAATTATTCATAAATAATTAATTCATAAATAATTAATTTATAAACTGAATTATTTTATCAATTAAATTATTTTTCTAAACTAAATTATTCTAGATTTTAATTAATTTTGATTACTGGTTGCTATGAGTGAAACGTTTATAAAATAAATTATTCATAAATAATTAATTTATAAACTGAATTATTTTATCAATTAAATTATTTTTATAAACTAAATTATTCTAGATTTTAATTAATTTTGATTACTGGTTGCTATGAGTGAAACGTTTATAAAATAAATTATTCATAAATAATTAATTTATAAACTGAATTATTTTATCAATTAAATTATTTTTATAAACTAAATTATTCTAGATTTTAATTCAATTTTGATTACTAGTTGCTATGAGTGAAACGTTTATAAAATAAATTGTTTATAAATAATTAATTTATAAACTGAATTATTTTATCAATTAAATTATTTTTATAAACTAAATTATTCTAGATTTTAATTAATTTTGATTACTAGTTGCTATGAGTGAAACGTTTATAAAATAAATTATTCATAAATAATTAATTTATAAACTGAATTATTTTATCAATTAAATTATTTTTATAAACTAAATTATTCTAGATTTTAATTAATTTTGATTACTGGTTGCTATGAGTGAAACGTTTATAAAATAAATTATTCATAAATAATTAATTTATAAACTGAATTATTTTATCAATTAAATTATTTTTCTAAACTAAATTATTCTAGATTTTAATTAATTTTGATTACTGGTTGCTATGAGTGAAACGTTTATAAAATAAATTATTCATAAATAATTAATTTATAAACTGAATTATTTTATCAATTAAATTATTTTTCTAAACTAAATTATTCTAGATTTTAATTAATTTTGATTACTAGTTGCTATGAGTGAAACGTTTATAAAATAAATTATTCAAAATAATTAATTTATAAACTGAATTATTTTATCAATTAAATTATTTTTATAAACTAAATTATTCTAGATTTTAATTAATTTTGATTACTAGTTGCTATGAGTGAAACGTTTATAAAATAAATTATTCAAAATAATTAATTTATAAACTGAATTATTTTATCAATTAAATTATTTTTATAAACTAAATTATTCTAGATTTTAATTAATTTTGATTACTGGTTGCTATGAGTGAAACGTTTATAAAATAAATTATTCATAAATAATTAATTTATAAACTGAATTATTTTATCAATTAAATTATTTTTATAAACTAAATTACTCTAGATTTTAATTAATTTTGATTACTAGTTGCTATGAGTGAAACGTTTATAAAATAAATTATTCATAAATAATTAATTTATAAACTGAATTATTTTATCAATTAAATTATTTTTCTAAACTAAATTATTCTAGATTTTAATTAATTTTGATTACTGGTTGCTATGAGTGAAACGTTTATAAAATAAATTATTCATAAATAATTAATTTATAAACTGAATTATTTTATCAATTAAATTATTTTTCTAAACTAAATTATTCTAGATTTTAATTAATTTTGATTACTAGTTGCTATGAGTCAAACGTTTATAAAATAAATTATTCATAAATAATTAATTCATAAATAATTAATTTATAAACTGAATTATTTTATCAATTAAATTATTTTTATAAACTAAATTATTCTAGATTTTAATTAATTTTGATTACTAGTTGCTATGAGTGAAACGTTTATAAAATAAATTATTCATAAATAATTAATTCATAAATAATTAATTTATAAACTGAACTATTTTATCAATTAAATTATTTTTATAAACTAAATTATTCTAGATTTTAATTAATTTTGATTACTAGTTGCTATGAGTGAAACGTTTATAAAATAAATTATTCATAAATAATTAATTCATAAATAATTAATTTATAAACTGAATTATTTTATCAATTAAATTATTTTTATAAACTAAATTATTCTAGATTTTAATTAATTTTGATTACTAGTTGCTATGAGTGAAACGTTTATAAAATAAATTGTTTATAAATAATTAATTTATAAACTGAATTATTTTATCAATTAAATTATTTTTATAAACTAAATTACTCTAGATTTTAATTAATTTTGATTACTAGTTGCTATGAGTGAAACGTTTATAAAATAAATTATTCATAAATAATTAATTTATAAACTGAATTATTTTATCAATTAAATTATTTTTATAAACTAAATTATTCTAGATTTTAATTAATTTTGATTACTAGTTGCTATGAGTGAAACGTTTATAAAATAAATTATTCGTAAATAATTAATTCATAAATAATTAATTTATAAACTGAATTATTTTATCAATTAAATTATTTTTATAAACTAAATTATTCTAGATTTTAATTAATTTTGATTACTAGTTGCTATGAGTGAAACGTTTTTAAAATAAATTATTCATAAATAATTAATTCATAAATAATTAATTTATAAACTGAATTATTTTATCAATTAAATTATTTTTATAAACTAAATTATTCTAGATTTTAATTAATTTTGATTACTAGTTGCTATGAGTGAAACGTTTATAAAATAAATTATTCATAAATAATTAATTCATAAATAATTAATTTATAAACTGAATTATTTTATCAATTAAATTATTTTTATAACCTAAATTATATTTTAATAAAATATAAGTTTTATTAAATATCATAATATTGATAAACGTAATAAATTATTGTACTTTTTCAATTGCACTATTTATACAGAAAATACTTAGTTTTTAAAATAATATATCATTCTGAATAACAATATAACTAACGATAATTAAAAATATGTTTATTGTAAATTTAAGTAGCCCATCTTATAAATATTATTAAATAATTATTTTTATCTTGTAAATCCGAAGTTCATTTATAGTTAAGTACCGTTTAATGACAATATTTGTCATTATATATATGATAAATCAATATTATTTGATATTATGTAACAGGCATCACAGATTGATATTATTTCACTTATTGAATAAAAGTTAATAGGTCTTAAATATATCAATATATTCGTACATATATCTCATATCTTTACGTATAAAAATGTTTTTAAATATGTCATCTTTACGATCTAAGCTAATAATCGTTTTAATTATATTCGTGCATATATCTCATACATATTTATGTACCTAATACATCGAAGTAAGCAGGCAAATCCTTGGATATTGACAATTCTGCCTATCATTGGTATGGTTCGGTTCGCAAACGCTTCAAAAACACTTGATTGTATCCTTGTTGAAATCTTACTAGGACCTCGTCCATTTTGTTTTGTGATCATCAATAGATCTCCAGGATCTCCCGATTTTGATAATTGCCTTAAGAATATTCTAACTTTACATTGCAATTCCAATTACCCATACATTATTGTAGGTGATATCAACATTAGTAATTTATCTGTCGATGTGAATGGATCTATTGTAACAGGCAGTAATAATAAATCTATTATTACTCACCTAGATACAGGTGGGTAATCTAGCATATGGAACACCCGTAGGTTGAAGTGATCATGGGCTTTTGTGCTTTTGTATAGAATTTTCGGAAGGTACTTAAATGGAGGATGTGTAATCTCGGTTAGTAAGGCAATCTGACAGAAAGTGGACCAAGTAGCTTTTTGCAATATGCCGACCCTCTTAATCTTAGCTTCTATGTCCCATATGTGAAAAGAGACAAAAGAGCAAAAAGAGACAAACTAATACATATTTCAGATGAATTTGTCTCAAAAAGCGAAAACCAGGATGGTATGATTTAGAATTGAGAAATTAAATCAGCTAACTGAGTCTACGTATTTAATACAATTATAAAATAAACAAAACATAATAATGCTAAATCAAAATTTAATAATTAAATAATAAAATTAATAATTGTTTTTAGATTTTCTATAATTTAAATCAAGTTAAAATAAAAAATTGAAATTTAAAATAAACGTCATTTTTATGAATTGACTAATAAATAACAGACGTTGTATCAGAATAAGAATTAGAGGTCATCAGGAGGAATTGCTATGCTATCAGGTTTCGGCCCCTCACTCCTCTACCCAACATAGCAGAGGGGGCCAAATTGGATGTTATACACTTAGAATACTGTGTCATTGAGCGCTAAAATTATATCAACATAATCCCTGTACTATCAGTTGTTGTCCTCTAATGGCTTTTTGGCGTTTTCTTCTGGTTGATGGAAACTCGATTTTATTATTTTTATCGAAAAAATCATTTGGCCATATGTTTTTAAAATGTTAATACACCACTGACACATTAAATTATGCGTGATTATAAAATTATGCTGTACATAAAATCTTATTCATTCGCTGTTATTTTCAAAAAGTTCTGAACTGTTCAGAACTAGAGCGCTGAAATTTTAACAACATAATCCCTGCTCTATCAGTTATTGCTTAAAAATTCACGCGCTATTTAGTATTTAATGTGTAGGAAGAATATTAGTGGTGTAATACATTTAAAAAAATTATGGCCAAAAAGATTTTTCCATAAAAGCAATAAAATCGTTTTATTTCAGCAACCAGAAAACGCCAAAAAGCCGTTAGAGGACAACAACTGATAGTACAGGGATTATGTTGTTAAAATTTCAGCGCTCTATGGCACGTTACTCTAAGTGTAGAACACCCGACCGTTTGTCGAAAACAATTTAATGCGAAATAAATCAGTCGTGGTGTGCTAAGTAAATATTAACTAGAAGCACGAGCTTTATTTAACTATTAAAAACATGGGTCATAGTAATAATATTGAGACGAAAACCGAGTATGTCACATTGAAAACCGTCCTCGGTTCCTAGATGTTGTGGGTGTAACGGTAAGTCGGCCAGGTGCAAAAAGTGCGTATGCGCACGAGGAAAAAGGTCATGTATTGACTGTCTTGCACAATGTTACCATAACAAAATCGGAGCATCTTTCAACGAATAAGAAACCAAGTCAGATCCAGAGACGTTATCAACGGATATAGGCTTATCGAATACTGAACGGCTTACAAATGAATCTTCCAACTTATGTAATTCTGAACAGGTTGCAGAACATTCAAGCAGTGAAAGCAGCGCAGTTTCACAGGATGGAGTACTTAATCAAGAAGAAACATTTAGGGCAAGAATACAATCAATATATGAAAATATAATTAGTTGGCATCCAAACTTAATGAAGCTCCCGCATTGCAAGCATAGCAATGAACTAATACGAAAAATTGCACATTTCCTTGAACTAGCCACATCACTGAACACGACTGCCCCTGACTCTATCAAAACCCTAACGGTGTTTTCACAATTGATTCTGCAGAAAACCGAGACCAAAAAAAGTCTGGTGCGAAAAACATTGGAACATCGAATCAAACTATGGAAAGATCTAGATATAGATAACCTATTTCATGAAGCCCAAGTGCTACAACAGCGTAAGCTATATAAAACACTAAAACTCGTCAAGGGAAACACAAAGAACATGAAAAGATTTATTCATTACATGACAACGGGTCGTACAACGTCGGCAATCAAAATGTTAGACAAGGAGGATATAATCAGCGGTATACATGAATTAGATTCTTTGGTTGACGGCAAATCTGTAAGAGACATTTTACAAGACTTACACCCCATTTAACGAAACAGGTGAGATCAGCGCTCTTACTAGAGAGAATTTTGAAGATACCCCCGCGCATCATTCATCATTTTTCGAGAGTATTGATGCTGTTGACATTAAAAGAATGGCACTTCGAACACATGGATAAGCAGGACCATCTGGTTAGACGCGGTGATGTGGAGAAAGATGTTGACGTCTTTTGGAAATGATTCGAATATCCTGAGAGAAAGCATTGCAAAATTTGCAATACACGTTGCCACAAACACAATGAAAGAAGAAACAGTTAAAGCGTCTACGGCATGTCGCCTGATACCATTAAGCAAACCTCTGGGGTAAGGCTGATTGGAATATGTGAAGTATCCAGAAGAATTATAGGAAAAGTTATGCTAGATAAAGTAAGAATGGATGTTCAAGAAATAACAGGGGTTTCCCAGTTATGTGCTGGACAAAGAGCAGGAGCAGAGGCTTTCATTCATGCAATCAGAAGAAGTTTTGCACAAAACCCGAAAAACGCAGTACTAAGCATAGGCGCGCGGAATGTATTCAACCTCATAAATCGTCGTCTGCTCCTACAAAACGTAAATCACGTATACCCATCACTCAAGACAGTTTCAACAATTGCTATTCAACGGAATCTTGTCTAAATGTGGGAGGTGAAACTATACTCTCCAAAGAAAGAGTTACCCAGGGTGATTCCCTTGCAATGACAGGATTTGCGATTGCACTACCATACCCTTGATTAAGGAGATACAAGAACGTTTCCCTAGAGTTGAAAACCGCTGGTACGCTGACAACGCAACATTCGCTGGAACAATACAAGACCTGTTAGACTTATGGGATTATATAAGGGATAAAGGGCCACAGTATGGATACTTCCCAAATGAGCGCAAATGTAAATTACTTACACATTAGCCAGAAAAAGACTATGCGCAATCACAGTTTCAGAACACGGAAATAAAAATAGTAAGTGAAGGTATTATAATCTTGGGAAGTCCGGTGGGATCACGCAAATTCATGGACGACTTTATTACACAATTATTGCCAAATGGACAAAAATGACAGAAGAACTAATACATGTTGCGGAAATAGACACAATCTATTGTGTTGGAGGGCTGTTACGTGGCTCTGGTAACATCCCTCCAACACAAGTAGACTTATACGCATAGAGCATGTCAAACTTCTCAAAGCCAATTCATATTGCTAAGAAATGCAATATTCGGCAAATTAATGACCAAACTTTTAGGCATATCTCAATGTAATGAGAACATTCAGAAAATAATTTATCTGCCGTTAAGCTTGGGAGGCATGGGCATCATGGACTTATCAAATACAGCGATGACGGAATAGGATAACTCGAAAACGCTGGCAGGTCCAATATTAAATGGATTAAAGAGACAACGATGCAATAAAAGTGAAAAAGTCATATTATCATCAATAAGAAACGCATCTTCGAAACACCTCAAGGATAAGAGAAACGAAATTTTAACAAGGATGGACGAAAATACAAGAAAGTCAATTATGTATGCGTCGGAGAAGGGATCATCATCCTGGCTAACAATCCGTTCAATTGAAAACATGAATATGCGAGTAAAAGGAAGTGAATTCCAAGATGTCCTAGCGACCAGATATGGCTGGACCCCGATAACGTCCCAACAAAATGCAAATGCGGAGATTTCGATATAACGCACACCCTATCCTGCCCAACAGGCGCCATTCCGACAATTAAGCATAACGAAATAAGGGACTTTATAGCTGTCACCTTAAGTATCGTTTGTAACAGAGTCAGCACGGAACCCCAACTTCTGCCAGTAAATGAAACATGGAACTTCACGCTGGGCACAACAATTCGAGACTACGGGGCCCGTCTCGATGTGGCTTTTAATGGTATTTTTGGAGGCAGATTCGAGCGAAGCTTCTTCGATATTTGTGTGTTCATACTCATGCTCGTAGCTGCGTACAGAGAGAAATCCAAAGCAATTACATCTACTATGAGAATCGAAAAATCGCGAAATACAGCGAACGTGTCCTAGAAGTGGAACATGCGACGCTTTGTCCACTTATCTTTTCAATCCAAGCTGGGGCAGGACTTCAAGCACATAGATTTATGCTACATGTAGCACGCAAAATAAGCGCGCAGAAAGACAGGAAGTATACTGAAGTCATATCGTGGTTGCGGCAAAAAATTGGAATCGTTCTAGCAAGGTCAAGTTTATTAGCCTTACATGCAACACGATCTTCATTACATAACCCAATAGGCGATGGAATGAATGAAAACGAAGTGACAGGTTATCGTGTCAATTGATGCCCAATATTATTATAATTTTTTAGACATGAATATTACTACTTGTATAGGCCCATTTGAGGAAACCAAATAATGTATTGTATCAAAAATCAATATAAAAAGTAACATATCATATTCGACACTCTCTCGCATTCGTCATTAGCATGTAGCTGGTCCCGCAGCTATGTTGAGTCGATGAATAGATGCCGAAACCTGATCATATAGAAGTTTATTTCTCTAATCCTTATTCTGACACATCGTTTGGTATTTATAAGACAGTTCATAAAAATTGACTTTTATTTTAAATTCTAACTTTATATAAAAAGAAAGATTTATTTAACGTGGCAAATGCGCGCACGCTTACATGACCACAACAAAACAAAAATGTAAATCATGTGTCGATAAAGTGTGAACGGAGGAGGTGTTTGAATGTGATGAAGGATGGAGCGCGGCGGACGTCGAGAGGGAGTTGATTCCAGGCGAGTAGGCGGCGACGAGGAAGGTTCGGAGACTATATTTGGTAGAGTAATTTGGAACGTGGAGTAAGAGGGTATGACGGGAACGCAGCAATATCGAGGTGGAGCGAGTGTCGTCTAAGAAAGGAAGGTTGATGAACGATTGGGAGCCGATAGCGATGAGACGAAAAGTTACGAGAAGAAGGCGGAGTTTGATGCGGATGTGGATGGTGGGCCAGGAGAGTTGGGCAAGGTATGTGGATATGTGATCGAAGCGACGGAGACGAAAGAGCACTCGAATGGCGGAGTTGATTATGCGTTGTAGTGGTAGGATGATGGATTTTGGAGAATTGGCGAAAAGGCTAAGGCAGTAATCGATATCAGGGAAAAGGAGCGATGAAAGAAGAGACATACAGGAACGGAGGTCGATAAGGGAGCGGATTCGGCGGATGTCACAGAGAATTAAGTTAGACGAGCGGACCTTATCCCAGACGAGATCCGCTCGTCTTTGATGTTGCACGGCGGAGAGGAGTGAGCAAGGATTTAGTTAAAAGTATGTCATAGAGTCTTAGTGTTGAATGAAGTGATGATTTTATGCTGTCAAAAGGAGTTGCATTTGGTACGTAGTAGGTGGAGATGAGACCGCCGATGAGCAAGATAGGTATCACGGAAAGACGGAGTGATCGAGCGGAAATCACGTCTGAGAGAGCGGTGATATACTCGAAAAGAATGACAGAGTCGACGCTTTGAGAGTAGGTACTGGATGTCGAACCATGGGGCATGGTGCAAGCGACGGTGTGGGTGAGGCTTGAAGGGCAAGAGAATATCGAGAATGGATGTGATTTCAGAGTCGAAAAGAAAGGCGAGATCGTGAGGAGAGAAATATGTTATTGTTGGATAGGATAGAGACGATTTGAGTAAGGCAGAGCGGAGAAGGAAGAGGTCAAGATTTCTCAAAGAGCGACGTAGTATTGTTGGTGTGTGAGGAGGGATGTGGTTATGAGCGCGATCAAGGGTGACGAGAAAGTGATCGGATAGACCAGGATCGGAGATGTGAGGTGAGGTGAAGGCAGGAAAACGATCAGGGACAGCTATGATGTAGTGCCCCGCTAAGGATATGTGTGGGGGAAGTGGAGATGAGTTTGTAATTGTAATTGGATAGAATGTTGATGAACTGGATGGACTCGGTGGAAGAGGGACGGTCGAGGCGAATGTTGAAGTCGCCAAGAACGATTGAAGGGATGGAGGACAAAGAACAGTGGTACAGAACGTCAGCGAGCTCGGTAAAAAAATAAGGAGGTAGGAGCAGATGAACCAGGACGGTATACAACGGCGATATCCAGAGTGATCGGGCTAGAAGAATGACAAGTGAGCAATTCAAAAGGGCAATGACTAAAAGGGGAATGATTTTGCGAAGAGATGCGGGCTGATAGGCGAATGCGACAATGCCGCCATGATTAGAGAATTTAGAAGGGGATTTGCTGAGGGGGCGAGCGGATTCGACTAGTGAGCAACCGGCAGAGAGCAAACGGCGGATGGAGAGGTCGTCAGTATCGGAGTGCTAGGATTCGTTGAGGCAGAAGATATCGATGGATTGCTTGCTGAATAGGTTGAGGATGATATCGGATTTATTGAGAATAGATCTAGTGTTGAGGGGGCCGAGGCAAAAACCGTGTGTTGTGGTGATAGGGGCTAGTGTATAAGACACATAGGGGAGATGAAGCGCCATCGAATTTTTGGGCGGGTGTGGACAACTTGAAAATTTCCGTCGATGTTTCCGATGGAGAGAGATGTGTCGCCGTTTTTCTCGTGACGGCGTTTTTCGCTTCGGGCAGATGAGAATTGAGCGATTTCGGGGGGGGTGCGATCAAGGAAAATGCGAGTGTTTGAAGAGGACATGAGTTTGAATCGTTAGGAGAGGACAGAAGACGCGTGAGAGCAACGCTTGAAAACAATTTTTAGGAGAGGGGCTGGAAAGGAATAGATTGAGAAGATTTATTTAGGCGGATGAATGCGACAGGAGAGATGTTGTTGAAAAATGATGGTTTATCCACAGGAACAAAAGATAAAGGATGGATCTGAATGCGGAAACATCGTGGTCGAGGCGTGCTTGTGGAGATAAAGAGGTGGAAGGAGTGATATTAGTGACGATTACGCAACGATCGCGAGAAGGAAAGCGTTTCCGTAAAGGAGGACGAGTAACGTGAGTTGGTGAGATCACGATATGAGAGCTGGGAGTTCAGGATATCAAGGGAGTAGGTCTCTCAAAAATAAATGACTGAGAGCTGTGCGGATGTATTTCAATCATGTAAAACATCATTATCCTTAATAGACAAAGCTCTTTTTAAAGATTTAACTCCATCCACTCTGATCGTGACTCCAATAAAGGTGGGTTTTACATTAAGTAGTCTTTATACGTTTTCTGATTTATGTTGCGATGTCATTAGTTTATATGTCTTACGACTTTTATATTATCAATTCAGTTACTTTCTCGCAGTTATATTCTAGCAGTCTTTAGATAGACAAGAAATACCGATGGATTGGGAGGAAGCGACTGTAGTACAATTTTATAAGAAATACAACCGTTCGAATACTGTAAACTATAAGCCTGTTATTTTAACTATTCATGTTAGAAAATCATGGAGCGTATTATTAGCAAACACGTTACATCTTATTTACATAGTCCCAATCAGTTATCTTCGGCCAGACACGACGTCTGTTAAGGAATATCGTGTTTGACGAATTCGTTGTGCTGGGGAATCGTGGGTAGAGTTAGTATCTCAAATAGCTACGGTCGACGTTTTTTCACTTTAGTCGGTCGTCCGAACGTGTTCAGTATGTATTTCTTCTTTAAGCATTACGAAATTGCGAAATTGATAGCTATATTGTTGACTGAATAGGCAATTTTCTCAGTAAGCGAAACTTTCGTGTTCGGATAGGAGATATAAATGTTTATCGTCTAATCCCCCCGGAACTCTTTCATCTTATCCATGTATCATCCGCCGAAGTATCATCTGTCCTTATGTCCTTGCTCAACAAAACCTCACCTGCCGATACCCTGCATACCTCCATACTTAAATCCATATGTTTATCGATATCCCTCTTCCTCATCATCTTGTTAAACTCGTCCATCCGCAGTCGTATCTTTCCTTCAACTAAAAATCCGTTATCATTCGTCCCCTCCTTAAAAAACAATAGCACGACCCCTCACCTCCTTCAAGCTATCGCCGCATTTCACTCCTCCCTACTCTTTTCAAGCTCTTAGAGCGCATCATCTTAATACAGATCAACGTTAATCTCTCTTCATCAAATCTGTATCTTCCTTTACAATCCGCATTCCGTTCTAATCACTCCACAGAAATCGCATGCATAAAAGTGTACAACGACTTACTCATTTCTCGAGACAAGGCTCTATATAGTGTTCTTATCTCCCTCGACCTCTCCTCCGCATTCGACATGGTCGATCACTCCGTCCTCCTTTCTCGCCTTCGTTATGATTACGGATTTTCTTCCTCCTCCGTAGCATGGTTCGCCTCATATCTATCCGACCGTTCCTTTAGCGTCTGTTCTAATTCATCATCCTCCCCTCCCATCCCTATTTTTTGCGGGGTCCCACAAGGTTCAGTAATATGTCCCCTGCTTTTCTCTCTTCTATTTGTCGATATTTCTCCGTTTATCAAACCTTCTTCTTAAGCGTCATGCTATGTGTCGATGACATACTCATATATGATCATGCACCCGCCCATCGCATACACGATATCGCAATTTCTGCATCCAACTGTCTTTCTTCTATCTACAAACGTATCTCCCATCTTCGTCACGTTCTAAAACTAGACGAGTCCAAAATAATGTGAATCATCCCCCGTCAACCTAACATATCTCCTCCCCCTGTAACTTTTGTCTCATCACTCATCCCCATCGTCCACAAACTCACTTTCTTAGGCTTTCATTTCGATGGTCACCTTTTCCTTAAACCCTTCGTCAGTGACAAGGTCCGCTCGTCTAACTTAATTCTCCGTGACATCCGCCGCATCCGGCCCCTTATCGTCTTCCGTCCTTTGTATATTCTTTCACCGCTTATCTTCCCTAAAATCGATTACTGCCTCAGCCTTTACGCCAATTCTCCAAAATCCATCATACTACCCCTACAACGAATAATCAACTCCGCCGTTCGAGTGCTCCTTTATCTCCGTCGCTTTGACTACACATCCACATATCTTGCCCAACTCTTCTGGCCCACCATCCACATCCGCATACAACTCCGCCTTTTCGTAACTTTTCGTATCATCACTGTCGGCTCTCCATCATTCATCAACCTACCTTTCTTAGTTGATACTCGCCCCACCTCTCTATCACTGCGTTTCCATAATTCCCTCTTACTCCACATTCCCAATTACTCTAACAACTACGGTATCCGATCTTTCATCGTCGCCGCCTCACTCGCCTGGAATAAGCTCCTTCTCGACGTCCGCCGCGTTCCCTCCTTTATTTTATTTAAATACCGCATCCGTACCCATCGTTCTCAACCCATGATTTAGATTTTTTCCGTGGTCATGTAAGCGTGCGCCGGCAAACATCTGCCACGTAAAATAAATCCTCTTTTAAGTCGAATAAATGATTTTGCAAAAGTTGAAAATACACGTTTGACGTAAGACTTTATTTAGATTCATCACTAAATGATAAGGTAAATGTGGAGGTTAATAGAAAAAATTTCGATATTGGCTCAACAAAATGCGCATCCTGTTAATTATTTCAAACAGCAGAGTTCAAAAAGTTGTGGTTTGGATGCTTGATGGAAATATAATATGCTTGGTCCATTATCTTTTAATGATCATGTAACATATGGTATTTATTTTGTTATTTTTAAGAATTATTAATGCCACAGATCAAATGTTTTGGTAAAAGACATGTTGAATAGTTCCAACAGGATTACGCTCCCGCCGATTTTAGGAAAATACGAGAGATTGTTTGAATGAGAACCTACATAAAATTGGAAGACAGTGAAATTGTGATGGTATTTCCGTTCACCAGATCAAAGTCATAATATTTATTTTTCTCTAGTTAAATGAGTGTGCACAAAAAAATCACACTTAATTTGAAAAACGTATACAAATTTGTTTGAAGAAATAATTGTCCTTTTATTGACTTTAATAAAAGGACAATTATTGTCATTTGTATTGACTTCAAGTGCGCCGTGTATATTGGTGTTATAATTAACAGGGTTTACAGAAATTATAAGAATCCGCGACCATCTAAGTAGGTGTAATTTAATCCAATCAAGTTTTTATGGATTTGTCAAAGGTCGCTAAGTCCATTCGACAGTTGGTGGATTGCACAGGTTTTGTCAAGACAACAGTTATCAGCTCGTTTTGGCTATTTTCAATGATTTTTCCGCTGTACTTGACCATATGTCCATTCTTTTTATCTCTTATCTTATGTCCATCGGGTTGACTGCGATTATTGTTAACAGAATGAGATATTGCTGTATAACAAGCGTTACTTTGTTAAGACGACCCTGATGCTCGTCAGTTATACCTTGTTATAGGTGTGCCTCAAGGCTTTCAACTTTATCCCATCTTATATCTTACTGCTTCCATTGTACTCTTTAAGACATTTAAACGCGATCAACATCTAGTAGTATACGCTAATGATACCATAACCCTGTTCTCTGGACGCATGTGCAAAGACGTAGTCTCAGACATCACCCGTTTCTTTTTAAGATTAAAAGACCAGTTATCCATGTCCAATCTTATTCTCAACTCAACTAAAACGCACGTGGTTGTGTTTAATGGTGCCCCAGTAAAAAAATAAAAATAAAGAGACTAGCAATCTTGGGTCTCTCTTCATATTAAACAATCAACCACTACCCTACTTTACACATCGAATAAAATACCTGGGGTGTACCATCAGGGTTAAATGGTCGATCGGACCAAACTTGATTAAAAAATCAAGTTTGGTCCAAATTTGATCAAAAAATTAAGTTTGGCAAATGCGCTGGCACGCATTTGCCACGTTAATTTTGATTAAATTTAAAAGTGTACTGAAGAGAGCTAGATGGACACTGAAATGGCCCAGCATTTGTCATTAAGTGAAAAAGCCTAGGTACGCATCTAGGGTACCTGGAAAATCTCGGGATTCATCTTCTATTTTAGAGGACGTCCACCAGAGCAAAGAATATGGTTTCTTAAGTTCTTCGTTTCGCGATTACCTTGCAGCCAGTGAAGCATTTGTTATATTTGTGCCTTTCTGCATTACATATATGAATGACATTACATAAATGCCATTCACATTTGTTATATTTGCGCCTTTCCGCATTACATATTGTCATAATATCGCTACATAACTGTCTTAGTTCTCTATGCAGTAATAAATTAATATTATTATAGGTTACAAATTACTAGCCGCAAATGACTAATTCAACTGTTCACAAATTGTGTTTTCAAAACATTTAATATTAAAATAGATTCACGCATCCAAGCCGGAATTGACAATCCACTTCAACAACAGCTTCTTGAACTGGCTATAGCTAGCAGCACTGGCAAGGCCCTCAGGTAACAAATTCCAAATATTCAATGAGCGGTGGGAAAGCTTATTCACACTCCTGACTTTACCGTGGGCGAATTTAAACAGCGAGAGAGAGTGTGACCACTGCAACTCCAATTGCGTAATTGTATACAAGATGATGGGAAACCTTCTGTTCCATGAAACAAGAGCCACATCGCTGCGAGGTCTAAATATAGTAGACTTTGAGCCGTTGAAGGCAGTTTCAAACAAGCTAGACGCTCAGCGTAAGAATAATGTGAGCCATTACAAAGTTTGTTTCCTCTGCGCAAGATAGACTCAATTTTCGTCATTTCAGCTTTGGTGGATAGGAAAGTTTTTGTGATGCTGTATTCCACGTGCGGGCCGACCAAGTCGTAATATAGATGCTTGATTAGTTTTGGCTTAAGCTTAGCAAATACATTCTTTATACAATACAGATACTTCATGGTTTACCATAGATATAGTCGGTATTCGGTCGAGTCTTGAGATCGTTATTTAAAATGATTCCAAGGTCTCTGTGCTCAGATCTAATGTGAAGCTTCTGACATCCTAAATAAAAGTCACGATCAGGTGTAACGTTGCCAAGCTTCATATGGACACATTTGTCTGCATTCATGGTCATACCGGTAGCACTACTACAGTTATATATTGTGTGAAGATCGTGCTGTAGGCGCTGGCCCTGTGGGTCCGAAATTCTATCGCACTTGAATTTCACATCGTAAGCAAATGCTAAGCAGGGGCTATTTATGCGTAAGAGCAGATCATTTAGAAATATAATGAAAAGCAAGGGACCAAGGACTGCACCTTGGGGAACGCAAAAATTAACAGGCCTAGCAGAAGACAGGCTACCGCCAACCTTCACTCGAAATGATCTGTTGCAAATGAAATCACGAATCCAATTGCGCAATGTTGTAGAAACACCGTAGTAAGCTAGCAAGCTGATCAGGCTCTCATGTGGGAGCTGGTCGAAAACTTTCGAGAAATCAAAAAAGATTATATCGACCGAGCTGCCAACACTCAACGATTGGGTCCACATTTCGCGCGCAGTAAGTTCGTCAAACACGAACAACCGTGACGAAAACTGTGCTGGGTGAACGATAGTATACCAAGGGAGACGAAATGGTCCGAGATTCTACTGTAGATCACACGTTCAAGGACTTTACATATCGAAGAGGTCAAGCTATTGGCGTGTAATCACTACATGATGATGCAATGAATTTTTTGGGAATAGGAACAACAATTGCAGTTTTTCATCCTTCTGGTACACTTCCAGTGGCTAAACTCTTAGAAAAATCTCCACGAGAAGAGGGGTCGAGTAACTCGACAATACTTTGAACATCAATGCCGAAATGTCGACGGGGCTAGAGGCACTAAAGGGACGAGCATTGGTAAGATACTCTTGAATTTCAGAAGTGCATATTGGCCGGAATTCAGTTTGCTCAGGAATAGGGCGGTCGTACCATTTCATGTGAGAAGTAAGATGTAATAATGTAATTGAGAAAGATGATGCGAGAGTCTCAGATATATCAGGTTCAGCTTTAACCTTTAACCAGGCCGTTCTCTGAGTGCACATGTTTGGTTGAAGTATTAAGGGTTCTGTTTCGCCGAGCATAGGATCAAAATAGCTTGGGGCTGCAATTTACTTTTTCGATGATTGCTGATTCGAATATCTCGCGCTTTAATATCTTCATCTGAGAATAAACGTTTCTAAAATGTCTATAAATGTTGGCGATGTGCCGGAGCGAGCGAGATAACTTCCACAGACGATTTCATACACTCAACATCAGTTTCAGGTTCAAATCAAACCATACAAGATGTTTAGTATTTGGTGAGATGACACGCCTAGGGGCAAATACATCGGATACTGCTAGAAGGTAATCCATAATCACTTCTAATGAAACTCCCTTAGAATTTGTTAATTGAAGTAGATGACGTTGGCAAAAAGATAAAATTCGCTCACATCGTACTTTTGACCAAACCCGCTTTACAATTAGTGTCTCGGAAGGGCGAAATTTAAAACTTGGTCCGACCTGCAAGGATAGCACACATTGGCCAGAACTACATATCAGAGGGAGTAATCAACTTGAGCAATACCTTCAAGACGCTTGGAAAACCAAGTCAAGTGCAGTATCAGCGGTAGAATATAAACATGCAGGCTCCTGCAATGCTGTACTAGCAAGAACTCATCAGGAAGAAATTAGATTTCCCATTCTATTGCGCTACCGTCATCAAATATTGATTGCTGCCAATTTGATCGGGGAAGGTTGAAGTCTCCTAGGAGAACGAAGTAAGGGCTGAGACTTATCGATTGCAATATTAGCTTCAGCAGACCGCAGTCCGTGAGCATAGAAGGAGAACGATATACAACGTAAAAACTAATACCAGCACAAGTATACTCAATATGAAAGGAAATGCTCTCAAAGGAACTACGTAGATCACAAACTTGAGAGATATCAGAAATCAAAAAGTGGTTCCGAATGTACACTGCAGAAAGAAAGAGTTAGTTAATCATTCTCAAATAAAGTCTTCATTAATTTTTAAGGTCTCAGGTTCAGCGGGATCTGAGCCATCAGCCAATCCAACACGCCGCTCTTCGACTGAACCATCCAGGGTATTTCACCCCCCCCCAAATAATCCAATCAAGGGGGACGATGCTCGGTAATCGCAAGGTGAGGAGCTTAAGAAATCTTAGTCTTTGTTCTGGGGGACGTCCTCTTGAAAAAAGACCAATCCCGAGATAGCCCAAGTACCCCATAGGCGCACTTGGGTTTTCTCTTTCAATTACAGATGTTGAGCCCGTTTCAGGGCCTATCTAGCTTTCTTCAGGATACGTTTTAGTCAATCCGGGTCAGCTTTCACTGACCAGTTCACCGTAATGGTGAACCCCAGGTATTTTACTCGACTTGTGATGGTAGGGGGTGGTTGATTAGTCAGGATAGAAGTTAGAGCTGAGAGTGCTAATCTCTTTAGCTTTTTCCTTGTCGCAGGGGAGCCATAAAAGACAACCACCTGCGATTTAGAGGAGTTTAAAACAAGGTTGGGCGAGGGCAGCTGATCATTTAATCTAGTAAAGAAACAGCTGATGTCAGAGACTCCATCTTTGCACCTGCGTCCAGAGAACAGGGATGTGGTATCATCAGTGTATACCACAAGATGTTGATCGCTTTTGAATTTTTTGTAGAGTTCAATGGAGGCAGCAAGATACAAGATTGGAGAAAGTGGGGAGCCTTGAGGCACAACTGTAATAGGGTAGAACTGACGTGCATCTGGGTCGTCTTTATAGAAGAATTGTTTGGTGTACAGCAATATTTCCACCCTGTTAACAATTCTCGCAGGCAACCCGAGGGACCTGAGAGAAGTGATAACAAAAGGGATATAAATGCGGTCAAATGCAGCAGAGAAGTCAAGAAAAATAGTCAACGCAAGCTGATGACTGTTATCATGACAAAACTTTTCCATTTCGCCTATTGCTGAATGTACCGAGCGATCTTTTACGTACCCATGAAAACCTCGTGGGATTTAATTTTGCCTACTTAGATGATCGCGGATTTTACGCGCAAGCGCTTTTTCGTAAATGGAGATGAGGGAATTTTGAATTGAAATGGGTCGCAGATCTTTGGGACATGAAATCGACTTCTTTTTTGGTATAAAAACACGACGGCTGATGTTTATTCCAGCAATGTCGGACGGGGAGGCTACTAGCATTGTTATGGTGACCTCTTTCCTCTGACTGTCGGTCAAAAGCTGACAAACACGAGTGGAGAGTGGAGCATGGGTTTTGGAGGTGCCCGGGAGTTAAGGATATCTGTAACAGACAAATCCCTACTCCTGAAGTCACGCCAAGGCGGGATTAGTTGGGATGATAAGGTGGCCCCAATAATTGTGTAGGGAAAGTGACTCCTCAAAAACTTTATCAAGGCCTATTCAACCAATCCAGCCTAATGCTCTATCCTTCCAACAAACAAACTTCTCCTTTTTGAATATCTTCCAGAAGGAATACTGAGAAGGGCTAAGGCGAGAAATGCTTGCCTTATCCCTACTCAGCTGGAACCTATATCTGGTGCTCCAGTATTCATTCGAGAGGGCTTGTCTGGCGGAAACAGAGATAAGAAAGGTGTATCATTTTAGCTAGGACCTAGAGATTTGTTAGAGTGGGATTGTATATGCGACCTTCATAGGTAGTCGATAGTATCGCGGTAGCTTGCGAAGAGAGGTAGGTATTAAATTCGGTCAAACTCTCATTCTCGATTCGGGGGAAGAGTTGGATAGCTGCCTGAAAGAAGCCGACTCTGATGGTATCAAAGTGGAACATCCTAGACAGATCTAGGGGTGGAAGAATTGCCCCTTAACCACTAGAGCTGCCTAGAGTGGGTACTTGACCCCGGGCATTGTCATCATTTCCCTTTTGAGGCGCTTCTATTCCTGTCCTTCAACATTTTGCCGATCTTTAAGGAGGGCGGCTTGGGCCGATGTTCCTAGTTTCTTGGATTCCCGAGCAGACGCCTCCCTTTTGTTTGACTTCTTAGCGATTGGAATCGATATAACCGGATTGGCGAACATACTAGCAATTGATTTCGTCACAAGCTCTTGAATTTCCTTTTTCTCTTGAGGTCCATAATCAACATAGACTCGCAGTCAGAGGATCTATATGCCGATTTGGCGAATGTTTTAGGGGCAGATTTTGACGCACGGAACTTTGCAATATATTCCTTGGAGTGGGGACACTTCCTCCCCCACGCAGAGTGTGCCCCATTACAATTACAACACTTGATCCTATTAGAACAGGGAAGAGCTGAGTCAATGGCGGAGCAGTCTATTTTCCCGCATTTCCCGCAGCTTGCCACCGCACTGCAGCTGGAGGCCTAGTGCCCCCATTTATGGCACTTGCTGTAATGCGGGTACGTAAACTCTTCTGTCGATATCAGTTTGAATTTGAGATTGAACCCCATAAAGGGGTTGCATTGTCATCTCTCGATAACATCTACCTGCGCAAGGGTGCAGAACAGAATCCCACATTGATAGGAAGGCCATTACGGCCGGTAAGTTTTACGTATATTATGGATTTTGTAGGTTTTTGATAATGTAGCCAAATCATTTTCCTCCATAGAGGAAGGCAAGTAATTAATTTATAACGTTGAAAGTATAAGTTTATTTACAAACGTCGCAAAACTGCTGTAGTTTTGACCAAAGTAATTCCCAAAGTGATTAAGAGTATCTTCTGGCGCGAATGATATTTTTACATAGCTCTCGTAGTACTTAACAGAATTAATGACTACTCTGTTGGGATATTTATTTGAAAAATCACGTAATAGTCTGTTATACAAGGAATGTCTTTTTATTGGTTGCAAAAGTGTCATAATGCCCAGGTTTTTCGTTTTGGGAATTGGGGGAAGTAATTCACCCTCTCCCTCAACAGTAAAAAACTCACTAACCTGCAATTGCGTCGTTCCAAAGTCTTCTTTCACCTTAATTCCTTGATTCCAGCAGGAATTTCTATCGTTTCTGTGAAATAATTAATGCTAATTTCAAAATTCTTTGATCGTCCGTCAATGCACTTTTTTCTAAAGAAATTGCTTTTAAGTTTGCCGTTCAAATATGTAATTCATTACGGTATTCGCACCGTATCGTCAACAATATGTTCATCGTGCAAGCTTTTAGTCCTTGTTTAGCTTATTTTAATGTTCAATTTAGTTCCACTCTATTATTTTGATGATCTAATTGTCATTAATGATGCTTTCATGGTTCATTAAAATCGACGAACACATGTTACTAGTTATCATATTTCAATAATTCACACTGTTAGTCGTTTTTGGCAATGCAAACCTCCTGAATCTGTATGTATTGATGCTTGTACAATTTCAAGATGAAGAAAAATCAGAGTTGTAGTTTTTTATTTTTTTATCTTATTCGTTTGGGTCAATTGTGATATTTCATACATTGTCAATCCGTACTTACTTATTAGTTGAATAGGAAATTTTTTACAATGAAATATCGCTACGTAATGGGGTGGTCTCATCGTTAAGTCATGCACTTGACGATTTTGTTCTACACAGTTATCAGAATGGCATGGCTTATTCTTAATTACCCTCAGAAAATAAGATTATTTTAATTTATGACTCTGTACTATCCACTCATGAACCTTGTTACGATTTTGTACATCACCAATTTACAAAAAAAACCGGTGAAGTTTGTGCAGTATGTAAAGCATACAGCCTATAATTAGCGTCGTTTGTTTTCATATTGACTGAAACTGGCTGTTGACTTAAAAATAAAACGAACTTGATTAAAAAAATCAGTTTTGGTTTTGTCTACATTGTGATGCAGTCCAACGAGCCGCCATTAATTTGTTGATGAACAATATAATATTATACCGTGTGCTGATATAATAAATATTAAGTAATATTGTGATATTATAAATCATTGTGTAAGCCGACTCTATTGTTTTTAAAAATTAAACAAATCGAGATAAGTCAATTTAAAAGTTATTGTTGCAAAATTTCGATCACTATTTCGATCATCATCAGGAATATGATGTTCCTGGTGATAAATGTAATGTCATTTTTATTGGGACAAAATGAAGTTAGTATGATAAAATATTCGTAATTTTAAAATATATTTGAATATAATATATTTTAATATAATTTCGAATAGTTTTAATATATTTTTAAACATTCGTATCGTGGATGTATTACAATACCAGTGTCTGTTAAGTCCTTATAATACTTTTCTATACAAATCCTATCAAAATTTCGTATAATACAGCGCGATTTTTAAATACAAATTTTACTTAAATTACATTTATTTTTCGACAAATAAAAATAGCATAAAATTAATATTAAATATTTTTAAAAATAAAGTGATTTTAATTTATTTTTAAAATTCAGAATTTTAAACCAGGATCAACAAACATCAATTTATATTTCGTAAGCTGTTAGCATCATTCTAGAAACCTACAATTTATTCAATTTAATGAATCACTTCTAAATATAAAAATAGTATATTATTTTTATATTATCATTTTCACCACCACGACGACCTTAAGGAGCTCGATTGGATTATCAAGGACAACCCCGAGAAAACGCTGAATTACTCGTTGTCTGAATAGGCTTGGCGTCAAGCCACCGTACCAATCTCCTTTGGTGGACTGGGATGCGCACTACCATCTACCTTACATTACTTACTTTTCTTTCGTCGGTGAGGGCGAGCAATGTCTATACCGAAACCATTTTTGGGTAAACCTTTTGAGTGTCATTTTTTTGAGAAGTGTCTGGGTAATTTTTAAGATATAACAGGATCAGCCTTCAATACATTGTGCCAAACAGTTATCATGGGATTTACCTATCGTTCAACAAATCTACAACTTTTCCTCAAACATTTTGGATGGGGTGTCCAGGGTCAGACTATTGACTTCTATTAAAGAGTACGTGCATTACTCAACTCCCTTCCGATGACAAATATGGGCACCCTTTTGAACGATGAAACGGTGAGGATATCGCTGTACTTGAGATTTGGTCTCCTGATATTACGCCACACCGATGCATATGCGGCGCAATTGTGGGGACAACGGGTCAACATAGCTTATTATGCAAGCATTCGAAATGTCGATATCCGATACACGCCGAAATAAATAGCGTTGTTAGCAGCGGTTTAAATGCTGTCAACGCATCTATATCCCGGAGCCGCATAATTTTTGCAGGCTTGATGGACGTCGGCCCGATGGAGTGACTATTTTTCCTGGTTCCAAGGCAAATGCCTCCTATGGGATACAACTTGCGTAGACACTATGACCGTCAGCAACGTCGGACACGTGGTACAGCAAGCAGGAGGAACATCCACTGCGGCAGAGGAATCGAAGCGACAGAAATACCGCGACCTATCCTAGTCTTGTTATTTCCTCTCTTTCGGAGTCGAAAAGTATGAAACGCTAGGCGAGTCCGCGCTGTCTCTCAGTCGATATATTGGACGCCGCCTCAAGAAAGCGACATTAGATGCCGTTAGCGTTTTTGCCGCGGCGCAAAAGGGAAAATGCTTGACGACGTAGCTGAGCTGAAGCATTATCATTTCTTTTAGTTGCGATCTCAAATATCAAGAGAAACTTTTTAAAACACGTGTTATTTTGTTTTGTTTTATGTATTACATACTTTTTATGTTATTTTTAAAAATTATTTGGTCGGTTTCATCAATTATCCTCTTGTGAATTCTTTAATCCTAGATGCAGCACTGTACACTACAATCAGTGTAGGTGGACATCATCAGCAGTGAGCCTACGCCTGCTGATGAGGTCCACTTACGCTGATTGTAGTGTACAGTGCTGCATCTAGGATTAAATAATTCACACGAGGATAATTGATGAAGCTGACCAAATGATGATACTCGCTCGTGTATGCAATTGTTCATTCTATTTTTAAAAATAAAAAAATATAAAAAGAAGTTAGTGTTTGGTGATCCAGCTACACAATTCAAGATTTAGTATTATTAAAATCTAATAATTATTAATATTAAACTTTAAATGATTTATGTATACCTAACGTAACAAATTTAACCGAATAATTGAAATTATTTTACTACTCGGTTTTTTATAAATATAAAATTATGATGTTATTATTTATTATTAAATGCAAGGCGTTAGCTGAGAAGCTGTTTGCCTAATCAAAATAATTACAAATTAATTCAGTAAATTATCAGTATCAAGATCAGCAGGATTCAAGATATCCGTTTAAGTGTGAGTGTTGATTCTCCATCCATACTAGGCGCAGTCGCTTTAAGTGCTCAATCGAAGAAGCAGCGATGACTTTCTCAATCAACACATTCCACAAGTTGAGTGCGCGATGTGACAGTCAAAAGTCGGCAGGCAATTGAGAATAGTGCTTCTTATACAGCGATTTAGAGTGACCGCGTAATGTCACACTTCTCAATCCAAGGATTTTAGCGGTGAAGCCATTAAGTTTGTTTACAATCGCGCAAAGGCAGGGCAAGTCTAGTAAGACAAATCTGTCTCGAATCGAGCTTATCCCTAGCGCAAGCAGCCGCATGCGGTAAAACGTTCCAGCCCTGAATCATATCCTTGAACCTCTCTTCAGTACCGACTCATAGTCGAGCAATTCTCGTTTAGTGGTAGGAAAGCATGCAGGGATGCAGTACTACAGATGATGGCGGACTAGTGAAGAAAATAAGGTACTAAGCATTGAAGGTTACAGTCTGAGAAATGTATTTTTTATGTAGTACAATGTCCTAGTTGCTTTTATCCTTGCGTGCCCACTATTCAATTGTGTCTTAAAAGAGCGATGAATTATTACACCTAAGTTTGTTATGGTGCTCAACTTCATTTAATAATGCACTATCAATGCGATACTACAACGACGAAGTAGTCTTCCCCATTCTCATCAAAACACATTTATCAACGTTTTACATGAGTCCAGTGACTTAACACCATTCAGTAAGTCAGTCCAGGTCGTCCTGTAGTGACTGACAATCGCTAGAAGTACGAACAACAGTCCAGATTTTTAAATCATCAGCATATGGCTAAAACAGGGTTCTTTAAACGCAGGAGCAGGTCATTAAGAAATACGACAAAAAGAAGAGGACCAATAACAGATTTTTGAGGTACACCGAAAGCATTTTAGAGCTCTTTGAAAGAACATAACCAACTCTTACTCGGAATGACCGTAAAGATAGGAAATTCTTAATCCACTTAATGGTCTGAAAATGGAAACCATAGTGAGCAAGCAATGAGACGATACCCTTATGAGGGACACGGTCAAAGGTCTTAGAAAAGTCCAAAAATACAGCGTCGATAACATATCCAGAATTCAACGCGTCCGTCTATCTTTCACGAGCTGTTATTAAATTGGTTAAACAAGAACGGCCCGGCATAAATCCGTGTTGTGAGTCCGAGAAAATACTGTTTATCTTAAGATGAAGTCGAATATGCTTCGAGACTAGTTTTTCGAGAATTTTGGAAAACACGCAAGTATGATTTATAGGGCGAAAGTCTGACGAACTAACAGGTGGGTGCTTCTTGGGTATCGGTACTACAATGGCACGCTTCCAAATATCAGGAATCCAGCAATGTTTGAGGCTGTGTCGAACAACAGAAGTTAGATGCTGACAGAGAGAACAAGCTACACACGAACCAGTAAAGGTGCAATGTCATTAGGGCCCGGAGAGCCAAATTGCCTCAGCGCCAATAATTCACTGTAAATATCATCTACTTCAATCTCTATAGCGCAGTAGCGGATAGGAACAAGAACCGCCTGCCAGACGAACTGATTAAAGTCTACCGTAGAGTTACATGGAATTGCGAAGATCTTTGCTAGAAGAATAGCAATCTGGGGTTCCCCTGTCAGAACTTTATCCGACGAGTGAATAGAGTTAATTCTCGTTTGAAGGTTTCGGGAACTACGAACCTAGGACCAGAATCTATTCGGATTATGAGAAATACACATTGCAATGTTGTTCTCGAATGATTGCCCTTTTTAAATTTTAGCCTGTTACAAAAATTCCGAGAAGCAGTATATTCAATACGAATAGACAGATCTCTTCTAGACCTATGCCATAATGTGTTTCGAATTTTCAAGGCTGAACGGACCTGATAGTCCAACCAAGGATGGCGCGAGATACCCTATTTAGGGCGCTGCAATGGAGCGAAACTGTTGGACGTACGCAATAAGCGGGCCGACAAGTGTTCATAACTTTCTGGAACAGAAGAATTAATGTGTTGATTTCGGTAGAAAATGCTGTTTGAAGTTGCTTATTGTCAACTTTAGATCAATTTCTTTTCATGATCTGGGTGAAGGGTAATGGCAAATCGTCGTGGCAAGGTACATACCATGACAGTAAGCGGTGATCACTGTTGCCTTCTGGTGGATGATAGCAGATGTTGGAAATATAACCAATAACTTTTGTAAAAACTAAGTCAAGAATAGACCGGAATCCGATGTACGTTTGATAACAAACATGTTGGACCAACATCAGTCGAAGAGAAGGAAACTACCGATTTCCTTTTCAAGTCGAAGGCATGACAGCAAACTGAGACCTTTCCAATCAATGCTGGGAAGTTAAAGTCACCGACCAGTAAAAATCGAGTAGGGGAGCATAGATGGCATAGATATGGCCTCAGTAAGTTCAAATCCAAGAAGGCTGAAGGGGAACGATACAATATACAGACAAATTTTGACCCTACCTCGAACAATGCAGAACGAAAGTCCTTCATATAAAGAGTTAATGGAATCCGAAAAAGTAAGTATTTCAGACACACCTATGCTACCGTGAATGTACGCGGCTACACCACCTCCTCCTCTGCCAGATTGACGATCTGAACATAGCAAATAGTAGTTGGGAATCCGAACAACGTCTTAGGATATATTGGGATGCAACCAAGATTCACAAATGCAGAAGACACCATACTCACTTTTTCAAGACAACATATTTTAGCTCAGTATATTGCGCCAAAAGATTGCGGACATTTGAGTAACCCAAATGTATGTTGCTATCATAGGAAATCTTAGAGATAGAATGAATATCACTAAAGATAGCAAGATCACCTGATCGAAACCCATCTGGGCAACAATCTATGTCCGTAGCAAAGGTTGCCACCGCACTGTCGGTCGCCACCGTACAACTCGAAAATTTCTTACAGAGATAAGATTCGCCATTGCTCAGTCTTTTATGCAATTCTATAAAGGCATCATTTCTCCTTACCCGATACTTAGGGGATAAATCTTGGAATATATGAATAGAAGAGTCAAGTAACCGATACATATGATGAAACAGAAAGTAGACATGTTCCCTGGAACTGAGAACAACTTTTAACAACCTAGGTTTCTCATGCATTATTTTACCCAGACAAAAAACTTTTTTAACAACAAGGCTTTGATCAATAAAGAGGTTTTCACTGTCAATTATTTTGAACAGAATTGTACGTAGAATCTTAACGTCATCATCTAGCCTAACATGAGCATCACCGCTACCCAATTCTTTAACTCTAGATACAATGATATTATATCTCCTATCTGAGATGGATTGTTTTCTACTTAATGTGTACTACTTTTTTTCGTGTTTCTACTTTTCGAAACACGAAAAGTAGGCGGGAGCTCACTGCTGATGAAATCCACTCACGCTACAGTCCACCTATGTGCCAATAAGTATATAGATAAGTATATAAAGTATATTTTACTTTTTATAACCTCAATCACATTCGATTAAATAAAATGTGTTGCAGGATGGACACACCAGTAGAAGGAACCTGGCGTTACCATTAACTAATTCCCATTAATGCACATTTACGTGTTTCATTTGCACACCAGCATAATGGGTTTAATAGACTGAAACTCAATACGATAACAGTTCTTACCGATAACCTGTTAATATTTTGTTTCTTAAATATTGTATTATATGCAAAGAACAATATAACTTATCTTCAAAATTTGTAATTTATTAAATTAACAATTTTCAAGACAATTCTTCAAAGTTAAAAATATAAGTAAGCTCTTAAACTTGGTTAACAGGCGACATTGTAACACTTTTGACAGTAGGACCGTGATTTGATCTTGATTCCATTTGTTGTGAATTAGTCAATGGTCAAGCATTAGATTAGCGTATTAGATTCTAATCGTATTTATTTTATAATTAGCAATATAACACATTAATGCAAAGTAATCTTTTATGTTTTACAAAGTAATACAATGCGCAAAGTAATCGAGCCAGGTAAAATTGGGCTCGATTTTATCGTGTCGAAATTATATTTCATAAAAGTAACGATCTATTCAATGTCAAATCCTCTTTTGTAACCATATTTTGTTAAAATAATGTTCTTAAATGAATATATTGATTAGTTGCATAATGAAAATTATATTACGGCGACCATGTCCATTCTGCACGATCATGATCTGTAATATGTAAATTACAGAATAAAGTGTAAATTATCTATCTTATATTGAAGTTAATAATAGAACAAAAGCGACTTTATATTGAAGGTAATATTAATTTATTATAATTAATTTATTCAAAGTTGCAACCATTCAAATTTATATTGTGTTAATGACGGGTGATTTAAAGTCACTTAAAATATCTGACTGACTTAGATCGATACTTATTATTCTTGGTTTAATGAATATATACTTGCAGCCAGTGAAATTTCAGAATATAATTAACTGATAACAATAACAAGAAAATCTTCAATACTATACACAAATTACAATATAAATGAATTAATGTCCAAGTCAAATAAAGATGCGGGTGGCACACATTTAGTTCAATGTACAGAGAAAAATTGCCCTGGATGGACCAGCATTTGACTTACAGAAAAACTAGGGCGTGACTTTCTCTATAAACGATTTATTATTTTTAAATAATCAAAATTGTTAGAAGGTGTTACCTTATATTTTGAATGAAAATCTACGTGGCTAATTCTAGGTGGTAAAATTTTCCTTACTATATCAATTAATAAATCTTCATTAATTAATCCCTATTAATTATTATCTAATTTATTATTTAGTAAATTTTTCGGTAAAAGTTTAATCAATTAAATGTAATTACTTAAACTTGTTTCTTGATTAATTTAAACAACATCTTACTAAAATTAGTATATCGTTTTAAATAATCATTTTAAGTTCATCAAAATGTTGTAATTTATTTTTTTCTATACACTTTTTCTGCAAATATTCCGCTTTTATTAGATATGACTCTGGAAATCAAAAATATTACGACGAATTTCAATGTATGATCTGTTATACGATTTGTCACTATTGACAGGATTTCTGTCATCTGCAAACGCTCTCGTTAACAGGTTGATGACATATAATATGATAAAGGTAGCAAGATGCAATATTTGCTATACTTAATATATGCTATAAAAATTGTTCTAAAAGTTTCAGTGTCGATAGAATATGATAAATTTATCGGGTATTTTGCATTGCTGATCCCATGATGTTATTTCGGCTACATTTCCGAAAAGCGGACAAAATTTTTAAAATTGTTAAAAATAAATTTATTTATTTTTCAAGATAATAAAGTAATGATGCCAATTTTTTTTGTATACGTTGATTTATTGTATGTTGGAAATAATAAGTTAAAAATGATGATAAGATATCATACCAAAGTGCTTAAAAAGTATTTTGAAGTTCAAAAAATTAAATTTTGTTTTACAACGTAATCCATGTTAAATCAATCTCAAACTTGAAAATAATGTAGATATATGATTTGTAATCGTATTATAATAATATTGCAGTAAACAAACTACTAACAAGGGCAATGGTAAAATTTTAATTTTTGTTTTAATTTAAAAAATTTAAATTTAAATTTTTTCAACATACTGAATAAATCAATTCATAAGTTTTTGTGTAAATGTTAATTGATAGATGGTCGATGTTGTGAGATGAAAACAATTATGGGTTATTATATCGATTTTTTTAGGAAAAAATATTTTTAAGTTTAAAAAATTGAACATTTTATCTGAAGCGTAATAGATGTCATATCGAGCTAAAACTTATATGTGGTGTAGATACATAATGTGCTACCATTGTGTGATAATTTTTAACTAATCCGAACACTTACTTGAAAAATATTCAAATTTTAATTTTTTTGAAAAAATTTAATTTTAATTTCAAACTTTACCTACACTATGCTCCAAAAAAAATGAAAAATGTTTTTTTTAATGTCTAATAAAGGTCTTTCGTTTTTTTTTAATTTTTTTCTTGCCTAGTTGTGTCCGCCTTTCGAAAATTTTGCCGTTATTTCCACTATTAATTATCACTCGTGTTATTTTGAATATCATATCGAATAGATTATTGTACAACCGATAAATATTGGCTTTTACAATCAGATCAGCTAACTGATTCTAAGATTTCATATAATTTAAATCAAGTTAAAATTTAAAATTGAAATTTAAAATAAAAATCAATTTTTATCAATTGACTAATAAATAACATACAATGTATCAGAATAAGGATTAGAGGTCATCAGAAGGAACTGCTATGTTATTTAATTGATATGTGAACTGATTAATATTTGAACTGATATGATATTTGATTATTTAGCGTACCCTTTTATATTTTATTATATATTTTTAATATTTTTGTGTTGATTTATATATTTTACTATTTTCTGCTTGATGTTATTTTTATAGTAGCCTAGTTTAAAATATGTATCTATTAAATTATTTAAATGATTTTGAAGAAAACCAATATCATTACATATTGTTGCAATTCTTAAAATTTAATTATTTAATGTATTATATTTTATATTATATGGTATGCATGAATGCTCATGCAAAAATATGTTTTAAATTATATTTATTATACCTATTTTTATTATATTTATGTTTCAAAAATATATTAAAATTTATAATTGAAATTTTAAATAAAAGTCAATTGTTATAATTCGACTAATAAAATATACGGTGTATCATAATAAGGATTAGAGATCATCAGGAAGAACTAAAATATCAATCTGTATAAAGCCTACTAAAATCGTAAGTATTTATATTTTGAAAATTTATTCATTGTGTTCTAAAAATGCTTTTGTTGAATTAATACTAAAATAGTGTTTTATATCAGTATTAATTTCGATTACCCTACAATATTTTTTGAAGTGTGCTTTAATTACTCTAAATATTTTATTCACATAAGCAGAAAGAGTTTTAATGTACATTTAAAAACACTACATATGAACCTAGCTTTTATTGGATTTTTGTAATCTTGGATTCTAGTATAATATCGGTATAGTTTTAATATTTGGTTCAATCTTTATACCCTTTTATCCATTATTGAACAGTGACTTATAATAATTGTTTCTTATTCTTAACTTACTACGTTCATATGTTGCATTTACATTTAAATCATTATAGTTTATCTCTTTCCTTTTTTATACTTGTCTGAAAATAGATGTCCCCACTTTTAAATAATTTTGATTTATCAAAATATTTAATGCTCTACTTCAATTTTATCCATATATTTATATTTACTTGATGGCTTAATTTTTGTTAGATATGCGTTATAATTATTATAACATATATATGTATATCTTTTTCCGAATAAAAGATTAATTAATTTTACTAACGCTTCATTAATATCTACTAAATCTAGATTTGTATAAAGCGTACTAAAATCGAATGTATTTATATTTTGAAAATTTATTCCTTTTGTTTGTTCTAAAAATTCTTTTGTAGAATTAATACTGAAATAGTGTTTTATACCAGTATTAATTTCGATTACTTGCAATATTTTTAAAGTGTGCTTTAATTACTTTAAGTATTTTGTTTATATAGACAGAAAGTGGTTTTAATGTACATTTAAACGCACTACATATGAACCTAGATTTTATTGGATTTGTATAAAGCGTACTAAAATCGTACGTACATATATTCTAAAAATTTAATCCCTGTGTTCTAAAAATTCCTTTGTATAGTCAATATTGGTTTATTATATTTTTGTAATTTCGGATACTTTAGTAATATAGGTATAATTTTATTATCTGATTCGATTTTTATACCCTTTTATTTATTATTAAACAGTGACTTGTAATAATTGTTTCTTAACTAAAATTCACAACGTTCATATATTGCTATATAGCAACATATATATGTGCATTTGATAGTATTTTCCTTAATTTACTATTTTCAATTAATTCTAGATTATTGATACATATATTTTGTACAAATGTACAAAAATACGTTTTGTATTAACAATTTAGTTAGTAATTTATTAATTTTTCGTAGATAAATTTAAGCAAAAAATAAAAAAATAAAAGGTCAATTAAACAATATTTACAGTATATTTCCACAGTAGTTGTATATTCTGCGTTAAATTTATCTACGTAATTCCATTCATTATAACCTATTAGGCAATGTGTCAATTGCTTAAACAAGATGGTAATCAGTCCACTAAGCACATATGTTTGGTCAAGTTACAAGCACATTATGATTGATTATACATTATGTTTGGTCAAGTTACACATTAAAATATTTGTAAAATCAAATATTTTAACATAAAAACACTCGACACAATACAGTGTTTTATCACTGACGAAATAATAATATTATTAAAAGCAATTAATTAACAAGCAATTCTCGATTTTTGAATTATATTTTGAGGGATATCTTCCGACTCGTCTGACAAATTTTTATTTAAGAATTACAAACAGACGGAATACATAATGTAATATTACATTATATATAATGTAATATATATGTAATATGTAATATGTAATATATAATATTACAGATAAGATATACAGATAAGATAATTCTAAATATAAAATTTCTTCGATGTTAGTCAATACTAACTTGATTAATTAAAAAATAAGAAATTATTGTTCACAAATTTTCGACTATTGCAAGTCTTTTTCAAGTGTTATGCTACTTGTTATGGACTTAGGTGTTATAACACTTGGAAAGGAGTATTGCAATAGTCGAAAATTTGTTAATAATAATTTCTTATTTTATTATTCCTCTTGATGTTTAAACGCCCTGAACAATTTAAGAGCACATTGAACGTATATTGAACATTACATATAGATATTATAATATATACTTCATGTAATATTTAATTTCCACTCTTATTGCTATTTTTAATTTGATTGAGTGATATAAATCAGATTGGTCCTATACGAATTATATAAACGCGTAATCAAATTCCGATTTTCTCCTGTGAAGCCATGATGACTGTTATGAAAATCACAAAGATACTTTTGAAGCTTTACTAAACGAAAACTGCACCAACGTTTCAAAATACAAAATAGTTCATATAATATGAACTATTCTAATATTTGCCAAAGTAACAACATTATGTCTTTTGTCCACACAAGTTCTAATTTTTAAATCAATTAATGTAAATTGAACTTTCGATAATTTATTAGTTTATCTATTAATTAGTTATTTGTTATCACCCATGCGAGTACTTTAAACTACAATTAATGGTATGGATTGTCAATTCATGTAATCAATTTCATGCGAAATGTTTCAATCTATTTTATTATAAATAATTTACATTCCTGTGTTTTTATGATGCTGTTTCAATATCGATTTAGAATGCTATCAACATCGACGATGTTATCGAAGCTGCTCCTCGTTTTCTCGACGATTTCAAGGAAACCATATTTGCTAATGCTAATGGCCATGTTCATCGACTGCCGTCTAAACTTATACCTTTACCGGTACAATCTCTAATGAACATGACTTATAGGTATTATCGATTGTTTGTCACGTGCAAATAAAATTTAATTGATTTTGAGATAAGCAAACCAAAGTATATATTCAAATCATCAGTTATTTTCTGTTGCCAAGGTCAAATTGTCGAAAATTTGATTGAAATTATGCGAACAAACGACTGAATTAAATTCACTTTATATATAGTTTGTCCGGCGAAAAACAATTCTTTAGCTTTGCTATTGAGTACTCCTGTGTGAGTCCCGGATCTTAGTGAAAAAACACAGCTTTATACAAGCTATATATTGGAATCAGTTAAATTATTGCAACAACAAAGATAAAGATAGATTTTTTAAATTTAAATTAAGTTCTAAATATTGATCTCTACAGATTTCATTTCTGAAATGTGTCAAAAAAAATAAGTTACCCGATAATACGTCCGATAATAATTTCTACTTTATATACAATTCATCAAGAAAAAATTGCTATGGAAGTTCTTATGTTCTTGCAAATGGCTAATCCCTCCATCCAATACACTTCGGGCTACTTTATTTATCTGTTCGAAGTATTCAACATCTACATGACCAGATCGCGATCGAAACATGTGGGCAATGTAATAAATCCTTTTTTAAGTGAAAACTGGCAAAATATTTAAATATTATCAAATTTAAAATATATTTCAAATATGTTTCAAAAATAGGGTTTTAATAACGATTTCATTGCCAATAAAATATTCATCGTCTGTTATTTATTAATCAATTCATAAAATTGACTTTTATTTTAATTTTCAATTTAAAATTTTTATAAAATTGTATAAAATCTTATATAATTATTTATTATTTATAATTATTTAATGGTTTTTATTTTTATTATTTAATTATTATATTTTATATTTTATTAATATATAGTATAAAATACGTAGATCAGATCAGTTAGCTGATCTGATCATTGATTTTAACAACAGACAAGGTCATCCTTATGTTGGTAATTTTCAAATGTACTTTTTTAAAAATTCTGTTTTGAAAAAACCGGTACTTTATCTTATTTTTGGATAAATTTATTTTTTATTGAAGACATTTTTGTTGTTTCTATCACTTATAAACTATTTATAAAGTCATCAAATATAAATACATTTCAAATTTGTGTAATCAAAAATCGAATTTTAATAACGATTTCGTTGCCTATAAAAAGGCTCTCAAATATTATAATTGTAATTTGTATTGTATAAACTGATCATTAAAATAGAAGTTGTACCAAATCATAAATGTTACATAAAATTGAGAATTATAACAGTTTCCCGACATGTTTGGAATGCTGACCATTTTATCAATTTTATCGATTCATCAGTACTCTATATTGGGCCAATAATTTTCAAGATTGATGTAAGCATTTTATTTTATGACTAAAGAAAACAATTTAATGAATAATGATAAATTGTATTACATGATTAATAACAGTTAATTAATTTCATTAATAACTAACAATTTACAATATTTCTTTAATTTCTTTGATATTTGTTTTGACCTGTTTTATCTGATTCTTGTCTGAATTTAGTCACATTGAAATAAAATTAAAGTTGTATTAAAGTTATTACATATTTAAATTTTATTTTTAAATATTTTTATTAATTTAGCTATGTCCAGGATCGTGTTTCTATGGAATCAGATAATATTTCTCAAACGTACATTCCATTTGCGATACATACAATAGGTGGAAATGTTATCCAATTAGATAATATATCCAGCGCTACATGTTTTCCATTCGACTACCTCCAAAAATGTAGATTCGACGACGTGATATCAGTGTTCGGTCGTGTATATAGGACTGTCGACCGTGATTTTCATATTGGTCCTGCTTATGGAATTCATCAGTGCTATTGGCCTTTTATTATTTCCAGCATTCCAATGAGCCATGTATTCACCGGTATTAATTCTCCTTACATGGCTATCCTCGACGGGACTATTGTCTTGTTTCTTGGTATTTTGCTTGCCAATCGTATAATGAAGTATGTGCAATGGAGCCGTACTAATATAGCCTTATGCTATAAGAAATTCATTCGATATTTTAACATAAGAATCAGAGATTCTATGGTGACGAATGAATTCAGGATAGAGATGGACTATGATAGATGCATCCGATGCAGACGAAACATTCGGAATGTAATTTGCTTACCATGCGCACATCTTGCTTTATGCGGAGATTGCTCTGAAGGCGTTACACAGTGCCCATGGTGTTTTGATGACGTCCTAAGCAAATTTCGAGTATATGTATCATAGTTTGATTTAAATTTTTGAAATAAGAATTGTTGAATTTTTAGAATATTTAATTATGCTATTATGCAATTACCGATCTTGGCGAAATGTTACGTCGATAATTTAAAAGATGTCGCCCTACATTATTATTTATTAGTCAATTCATAAAAATTGACTTTTATTTTAAATTTCAATTTTAAATTTTAACTTAATATAAATTATATAAAATCTTATATAACAATTATTTATTATTATTTTTTTTGCATACAATAATTTATACTTAAAGTGTTTTAATAGTTTATAATTTAGAAAATATCCAAAGTAACTATAATGAATGATCAGATTCTAAATCCTCACCGATCGGCAAGGATTTTGTAAGCTCCGGCTTATTACTGTACTTTTTAGAGTTATTTCTTTGTGATCGCTGATATTCTTCGCTATCATGTTCATGCGATCCATGAGCGTTGCTGTGACCACTATCTTCCGATTCGGTTGATGTATTCGCGGCCGCGGTGGTGGCGGTTGTAATGAATTCGTTATTTCTTCGAACCATGTTTGAGCAACTCTTCAAAATTGATGCGATATTACTACTTTTATTCGTAATTAAGTGATTGGTGGTATTTGTTGTCACTATCATTTGTACTGCCGCTGGTGCGTCGTCATGTTGATCATGCTCAACACCTTGAACATCAACAACATTGTCGGGTAGTATAAGATCATCACACATGTTGAGAAACTGATGAATGATCTGGTTGAGATGATCATTACAATTGTCGGGTGTATGATCGGCAACACTAGATTGGCTGCAATTCATCGTGGAAATTCCGGTTTTACCATTGTCAATCATAGTTTCTTCTTGGTTACTACTCGATGATACAAAGAAAGGCGCAGCAGATTCGTCGGCACCGGGTTCGTTGATAGAACCAGAAGCAAATTTTGCAAATTCATTCGATGGATTGCAATCAAGCCCATATTTAGGATCATATGATTTAAATGATATCATTGGTATTGTTGAATTGCTGTTAAGTATAAATGATGACGATTCAAACTCCAATCCCTGTTGAGATGATCCTTTTAATTTTATCGTCAAGTTATCATTATCCTTGATTGGACAACAAATTAGATTATTGAATTCGTTCATTTGATTATTATTTATTTCCATATCATTACTAGCTAAGGGGTGCATTGAACTCTGATGCAGCTCACCAAGTTGTTGGATCTTATTTATTTGATCGGTAACTTGTCCTGTCGGTGCATTAGCAGACATCAATAGATGACTTTCAGCGTCAGTTGTAGTTGCACAATAAGTAAATATCATTTCTTTTTCGAAATCTGTTTGACCGTAGTCCGACGATTGCTTTCTAACTTTGGTAAGAGATTTGGCTACATCAGTATCGTCATTATCGTCGACATTAAGCTGGGAATGATGATGCTGAAAAACATCATTAGTAGCATCGAATGGAGTATCGTGCTTAGTGATATTGGCAGGAATGTCATCGTTACATTGAGACGCATGCTTGTTTATCGGTTCATTATCTGCGACTATCGTAGAAGTGGCGCTCACAGCATTATGCTCAGTTTCAATTGATCTGGAGTTATATGTATCACAACGTCTAGTCATACAGGGTAGTCTTATCACATCACGAGTTCGGCTCGAAGCACAAGTGTCTGGCTCGAAGAGGCGTTTCCCGGGTTCACCTGTTTCCTGGTGTCCACCATCAAATGTGGATATTGGGATCTGATCAAGTGACGCTAGCATTGCTTTGGCGTTGCCTCTCATTATTGCAATAGAGATGCGCTGGTATAAATGCGTGATTGTCACGGCGTAAGTGACTCCGCTTGTCCGGCTCATGTTATTTGCAACCCGTTTGATGACCCTGTTTCCCTCTTCATTCCATCCCCCAAACGACTCCACTACAGCGGCTGAGAATATATACCCCACTGCTTCGACCCTGCTCTTGTACTTTCGGTCTTTAACATTAATCGCATACGATGTAGCGGCGGCGAGCTTTGCGTTAGCAGCTGAGCGACGGTATGCCGTCTGTTGGGGGTGAGTGACTGCAAAGTCGATTGCATGGGGAGGGTCCCCATACATGGTGAACCTCCCCATGGTTCACCTACGTGAACCATGGGGAGGTTCACGTAGGTCCGGGATAATACCTCGCACTTCCAGAGCTACATCCATCCGGGCTGATTGTGCGGCTGCGAATACCACGTCACGAATAGCATTATGCCGCAGTCCTTTGTAACCCCCGTATTGGCATGTTAGCGAGTGTATGCCTTCCTTATTAGCTATGCGCATGCAGCGGCCGCATCTATAATTCCTTTAGTGTAAAGGAATTCCAATCCACATGCAGACTAGAATACAGAACTGTGGGGGTGTTAATTCCGTTCCAGATGCCGCATTTGGTACAGCGCTAAGCCAAGCCCCAGCTTTTGGACACGACACTGCATGTAGTCGGGCACGATCCATTTCGCTAGCTGATTGTATAAGCTGTGTCGAGGCGAGATTTTCAATCAGGCGTGAGGTTGATGATTGACCGCCATCCGTAGACGGTATGAAGTGAGATCCCACTGTGGTTCTAAGGGTGGCTAATGCCTCTGAATAGCCAGGAAAAAGTGTAGGATCCAGACTGTATTCTTCTCCGACCTGCATCACGCTATGTATAAATGCGCTCTGGACCTGCCCCGCATTGCATCTTAGGCCAAATCCACCCATACGGATTGGGAGTGTCATCTGTGATTTTGCTGCTTCGTGTAGTTGACACGCGCATATTTTCTGAAAGGCGCTGGCGATTTGTCTGTCGAATGACTGACAAAACGTTTTTGTAATCCTTGGATCAACTGAACGGAGAAGGTGGTTTATCCTGGACGAGGAAGCGCAGTGTTTGAGTAGGAGGTATCCGACTTGAGGGTCTGGCAGCTTGGCTACTGCTTCAATTGTCTTGATTAGCGGTGGCAGAATTTCGTTTGTTAGGTGGGTTTCTATGAAGGACTCGTCACCGATGGGTATGCCTAACAAGTGCATGTTTCCAGAGGTGTTCTCCGAAACCATCTCGGATAGTAGGGCCAAGCAAGAGCTAACGGCTTCAGGCGTGCCGATGACCTCTGTCTTTCGCCAATTTAGCTGCAATTTAATCGCCTTGAAACTCGTGTCTAGCCAGCCGAGTGCGGATGCGATTGCCGAAGGCGTCCCGCCGACTATGCCATCGTCCAGGTACCACATGTTGAGGTTTATTCCAGGGATATGAGAAACGTGTTCAATCGTTTTCTTAATGGCCAACGCGAAGAGGAACGGGCCCAATGGATCACCCTGCTGGACTCCTTCACATGAATTGAGAGGGTCCTGCGGGCCAAAACGAAGGGGTGCCTTGCACTTGTATGAAAAGTCAAACCATGGCAAGAGCTCTGGGACGTTCTCTCGGACAGTTGCTCGTAAGTGCGCTCTGGACAATGAGTTGAAGGCGTTTGAAAGATCGATCTTTGCCCAGGCCCAGTTGTTGTCGTTGGCGTGAAGTTCGTGGATTCGTCGGATGTTGTGAACGATCCTTTTCACTGCGTTAGGGGTTGCTACTCCTAGTTGTGTTGGTTGTAGTAGACCAGCGAAACGTTTGCGGAGTTGGAGACATATGCATTTCGAGCACAGACGGCGTAGAGTTTCGCCAACGGCAATTGGTCTTATACCCCCGTCCTTTTTGGGAAGTGCGATCAAGTTCGCGCCGGCTATGTAAGGCGCCACTTCAGAGGGTGCTAGTCCCGCCAGAAGGTGGTTGACAAGGTGCGTCAGGTTTTCTGCTAGCGAACCGCCGCTATTTGCTCGTAACATGTCCTGGAGATGCTCCGGTCTTAGCTCCAGGCAACCTGGTCCCGACGCTGAAGGAAAAGAGTTGACCGCGGTAATGACGGTCTCGCGGCCTACAGATATAGACGAAATCGGATTGTGTGAAAGTCGTTCTATAAGATTAGGTGAGGATAGTTGCTGATCCCGCCAGATGCTGTATGTAAGGGGATGTAGTATTTGCAGTGCTGTCCGTGCTTGTGTAGATGGGCTGACTATTCCTCCTGAAACCAAACGCTGGAGTGCTTTACCGTAATTCCCATGCTTGGTCAGGTTGATACAAGCAATTTCTGAATTGCCGTTTAGTTTACGGTTTGCATATTTGTGTGGCGTTTGTATCATGGATAGCACATCCGTTGAGGCGGTTGTCGCGTAGGCTCTTATTGATTCGCAAATGTGCTTCTCGAGCTTATATCGACCTTTGCATATTGTGGGCATTGGGCCACTGAAGCACGATTTTGCGAAGAGCAGCAGCTTTGTCCATGAACTGACATCTCCGATCTGCAGTGCATGTTTGATACTGTAATTAATAATTATTTATTATTTATTATTTGGTTATTTATCATTTAATTATTTAGTTATTTTTTATTGTCTGTTATTTGTTAGTCAATTTATAAAATTTGACTTTTATTTTGACTTTTATAAATTTTAACTTGATATGAATAAAAATTACCACCGAAAGAGTAGCCAAATTTTCGATTTTGTATATTATTTCAATGTTCACTCTGTATTTATTTATGTTTATTGTTTTTCTTAAAAACGTTGAGCATGTACGTCACTGAAATATTGGAAACAAATTTATTTTTCATAAAAATTGACTTTTATTTTAAATTTCAATTTAAATTTTTAATATATATATTGTATAAATCTTATATAACAATTATTAATTATTTATGATTATTTATTATTTGATTATTTATAATTTAATTATTTAAATTGTTTAAAAAGAAAATATAAACATAGATGTTACACGAAAATTTCGAGCGCAGATTCTTTAGCTGCTTCGTTGAAACATGCCACATTGCCCCGTTATAGGACATCAGCTCCCTAGCGCTGATGCAGCGCTAAGGCGCTGCATCAGCCATGCGCGGGCACGTTTTTTCCTGTGTATCACTACAGCTTTGCTTCTGGATCAAACCTGTCTCGATAAATTCGAGAAACTAAATTCGCAGCAATTTTATTATTAACTGTAAACGTTGTGATTCTCTCACAGCAAAGACTTGTAAATTTAAAATTTTAAATTGATATAAAAATCGTACAAAATCTGATAACAATTATTTATTATTGATTTTTATTTATATATCGTATAAAATACGCAGACTCAGTTATCTGATCTGAATTGTTTTAATTTTAGCTTACATTAATTATGAATTATTAATAGTTTTATCAATTTTAAAACGTTTTTGAAAAAAAAACTGAAAAAAACAATAAAAGGTTTAAATTTAACAGTTTTTCTTCTTACGAAAAGTTATAATCATTTAATTTCTTAAGATTTACAATGCATACTTATAGGGGTAATTTTATATTTGTATATTATGTATACAAATATAAAACATATATATGACATAATTATATAATTATATTATATTTCATTATATTATAATTATATATAACATATATATAATTAAGTCATATATATATGACTTAATTAGTTACAATTAAGTAACTAATATAAAAAGTCAATGCTCTTATTCGTAGTACTCTGATGGCGGCCGGTGTCCTGTAACGCCTAGAATCAGTTGGACTATGCAGAGATGGCGGGAAAAAACCGGATGGCACTTCATTGGTCCCTTGGGAAAGAGGACGCTTACTTGTATGGGACTTTACCTGTCCCAACACACTTGCGGCTAGTAATTTGTTCAACGCGGTATGTGCGCCGGGCGAGGTGGCCGAGAATCGGAAGCTGGACAAATACAGGAGCATCGATGCGTTCCAATACACTTTTGTCCCATTGGCGATCGAGACAATAGGGGCAGCCGGGCCGATTACGTCCAGCTTTCTGGGATCTCTTGGGAAGAAGCTAATTCCCGCTACAGGCGATCGGACAGCAGCGATATTTCTCTCACAGAGATTGAGCTGTGCGGTGCAACGAGGCAACGCGGCCTGTATACAAATATAAATATATATTTTATATATAATTTTTGTAATTTTGTATTTATTAGTCAAAATTAAGCGGTAAATTTTTATGGATGGAAATAAATAATATACTTTGTGTTATAATAAGATGCACTAGATAATTAAATTTCATCAGATGAAATATGTCATTAGCATGTATTTGGCCCCACTACTATGTTGGGTAGAGGAATAAGGGCTGAAACCCGGTAACATAGCAGTTCCTCCTGATTAAATTTCAATTTTAAGAAATTTTATTATAAGGTACATTAAATAATCAAATTTCATCAGAGGAAATACGTCTTTAGCGTGTATTTGGCCATGCTGCTATGTTGAGTCAAGGAATAAGGGTCGAAACATGATAGCACACCAATTCCTTCTGATGACCTCTAATCCTTATTCTTCTACAGCATTTGTTATTTATTAATCAATTCATAAAAATGTCTTTTATTTTAAATTTCAATTTTAAATTTTAACTTGATATAAATATAAATTGTATAAAATCTTATATAATCTTTACTTTTTATTTATATATCGTATAAAATACATAGTCTTAGTTATCTGTTCTGATTTGTTCTACTAACAAGTTATGATCAGTGGACTTGGTTTTTTCGGTAATATAACCTGTCAGAAATACTGAAACTATTTATTATACAACGTATACTATTTATTAGTCAATGTATTAGACAAAATTATATTAAAATTAAGTTAAGCTTTTAAGCGGATAATTTTTATGGATGCATATTAATTAATACTTTGTATTAGAATAAGATGCTCTAGATAATTAAATTTCATCAGAGGAAATACTTTATTCGCATGTATTTGGTCTCTGTGCTTTGTTGGATCGAGGAATAGAGGCCAAAGCCTGATAGCATAGCACTTCATTTTGATGACCTTTGTTCCTTATGTGAATAAAAAAAATTAACTTTTATTTTCAATTTCAATTTCCAATTTTATCGTTATATAAATATTAATTGTATAAAATCTTATATAATGATTTATTATTTATAATTATTTATCTTTATTTTTAATTTATATACAGTATAAAATACGTAGACTTAGTTAGTTTACTTGTTCTACAGACAAGTTATTATTATCCTTCGACTTTGTTTTTCCGTTAAATTATTAAATCAATTAAATAAATTACTTTTTAAATTTATTTTAAAAAGTAATTTAAATTTATTTATAATTAAATTTATTATTTATTGAATAATTTGTTAAATAATATTTATTAAATATATAGTATAAATCAACTAAAAATAAATTCAAAATCATAAGCGGAAAATTTTTATGGATGCATATTACTCTAATACTTTGTATTAGAGTAAGATACACTAGGTAATTAAATTTCATCAGAGGAAATACGTCATTTAAATTTATTGGCATCGCTGCTATGTTGGGTAGAGGAATAGGTGCAAAAACCCGATAACGAAGCAGTCCCTCTTAATTACCTCTATTCTTTATTCGAGTACATCGTATATTACACATAAATTAACAAAATTTTATTTAAATATTTCGGCTGTTCGTGCAGCCTTTTTTAATCTGATTTATTTATTATTTATTCCTTTACAATATGTTTCGATTTTATTATTTATAATTAGTGATCTTTATTTTTAATTTATATCGTATAAAATACGTATACTTATTTATCTGATCTGACTTATTATCAATATATCATGTCCAAAATATTCGTTTGATTTATTGAAAATTAATATAGTATTTCAATGGTTTTTGCCATCATCATCAGATTTTTTAAGAACAAGTTAAAATTAATATTTGATTTACATTATTAATTACATTTTGGACTTTTGATAATTGCTTTCTCGACACATGTTCAGACTTGTGAAAGTGTGACTAGTCACACGATTAAAAGCGTAAATGTTGTTCGATATATGCGGGTTATAATATAATTTTATAGTACAAAATAAATACAGATATTTGATGGTTACATCTCAAGTTTTAAATTCTTTTTTTAAAATAAGAAATTTAAAGTTATGAATTATTTTTATTTCGATTCATGTGTGAGTTGAAAAATCTAATGAATAAATTTACAATTTTAATTTAAATTCAAACACTTGAACTAAAATGGTGACCTCTATTCCTTATTCAAATTATTTAAAGATTACTATTATATAGTAATCTATTACTATATAATATAGGAATATTATATTCCTATATTATAGTAATATAGGAATATTACTATTCCTATATTCAAATTGGTATTAACTTTTAACAATGCTAATAATACGACCTTTTTTTTCAAGATTTACCCTACACGCATATTTAAAACCCATATTTTTTAAAACATATATTTAAAACCCCACACGCATATTTTACCTTACAGATATTTAAAACAGGTTTAAATATATCACGTTTTTAATCTCATTCTTTATATTTCTGGAATACAAAGTATTGCCAATACAATGGATCCAGGTCAATAATATAAAAATAATCTACTATTAATAATGGCTGTAATGCTCTGAAATAAAAATATTTTGACACGAATTATGGCGTTGCTCTGATGTGATGTTCGTGCTACGTGAATGCGGTGTGCATCAACTCGCCACGGTGAGTTGATGCACCGCTCAAATAGTATTAAGAATCGCTTTTTTGCATTTACTCGCCGCAGCGACGAGTTGATGTAGTATTTTCAATTTTTAAATAACTTTGATTATATCCCTTATGCCAGGTTCAGTTCGTTTTATACTTGGTCAGAGAAAGTCAAGATTACTTATCTACGAAAATAACCTCTTTAACTCTGATCGAATATTGGAAAGTGGAAATGGGCGATGTCATTGTCGCATAAAAGATTATTCTTCTTGATTGGTTTTATTCCACGATCATATTTCGAATTTTAATCGCACAAATTTCCTCATTCATATCTCCGTGATTTTTATGATAGGTTTTCGAGATTTTATTCTGTTCTTAGTTTGAAACCAATCTAGAAAAAAACAATCTCTTATGCGACAACGCCATCGCACATTTCAATTTTCCAATTTTCGATCAGAGTTAAAGAGGGTATTTTTGTAGATAAATAATCTTGACTTTCTCTGACCAAGCAAAAAATCGAACTGAACCTGGCATAAGGACTAAAATCAAATTTATTTAAAAATGAAAATACCACATCAACTCGCCGCTGCAACGAGTTGATGCAAACAATCGATTCTTACCGCTATTTGAGCGGTACATCAACTCGCCGTGCCGAGTTGATGCACAATCGGCTTTAATGTTCTGAAATAAAAATATTTCGACACGAATTATGACGTTGCTGTGATGTAATGTTCGTGAAACGTCAGTATGTGTTGAATATATGGCAAGATTATATTCAACGATGATAGGAAAATCAAACTCTGAATAATAATCCTAAAGAATTTTTATTAAAAATGCAAATAGTACAAACTTTGTATCTTTTGTTCAAGGTATAGCCTACACGCGACAAAATGGGTTAAAATATATCACGTTTTTAATTTCATTCTTTATATTTCTGGAATACAAGGTTTTGCCAATACGGTGGATCCAGGGCAAACGGCGTTTACGTTTGTTTCTATCGTCTCGTTTTGCCGAGCATCAAGTTATTAGATCTGCACTCATTATGTGCTCTGTGTTTAATTACTCATGTGTATTCTACTATTAAAAGAATAAGGATATCTTCAAATTGTAAAGCCTTTGTATATTTTTATGATAAAGGAAATGTATATAATACTCCAGTTTTATATTTAGCTAGGCAGGTACTATACAAATCGAAACTTAGTCAAATTTTCAATGAAAGTTCTAGACAAAGCGTCTAGATTACCGATAGATTACGTTCTAACAAAGCGTCTAGATTACCGATAGATTACGTTCTAACAAAGCGTCTAGATTACCGATAGATTACGCGACACCAGAATGGGGTTACAACGTCGTAATCATTTGTAATTCTTTTTAATGGAGTTCAGATTTAAATTGAGTTTAGCTAAAATTGCGGTGTTGGAAATTTTCTAAAAATATAAGTTTTGTTTCTATTCTATTTCCTATTACTCTTTACTTTTGTTTTCCTTATTGTATTTCTTTGAAAAAAGCAATTTAATTTTAAAATTAATCAAAATTTGTAATTCACTTGTAATTACTTATTATTTCATATTTTTTATTGCTTGTATTTTATTCAGTTTTATTGTTTAATTGTAATTCGTAAATGAAACGCAATATCAAATACTTAGCGATCTGAATTGAAATAAAACTAAAATGTATTTAAAACTAAACATTTAAACATTTTCATCTTAAGATAAAATAAAATAGTGCTTTATCAAGCTATAAAAAGCTATATGATTATGTTCATAATCATAAAATGAAAATGTTTAACGTAGTGTTTAGTTTAAGGTAGTGTTTCTATGTTCAACGTCGTGTTTAAGTTTCCACTTTAATAATTTTGATATTTAGTATGTTTTTTATGTAATAATTATGCAATATTTATAAGGAAAAGTTATTTCATTTAAAGATAAAAATAAAATAGCGCTTTATTAATTGATAACAAAATGTAAAATGTTTAAAACATTGAGCATTAATTATAAAAATTCGGAGCAAAACATTAAAAACGTAAAATTATTAAATGTTAAGTAAAATTTTTGTCATAATCAAAGGATTTCGTTTATATTAATTTTAAAGTTAAATTAGCTTTATTATCAAACATTAAGCTATTTGTTTTGCTTCAAATTTTTATTTTTTATATAATATTAAATTTGCAATTTATTGTATACAATGTTTTGGTTTTTCTCTTATTTTGTTATTTTATTTCTTCATTTTTTGTTTTTTATTTTTCTTTCTTTTTTCTTTTTATTATAACACATTTTTGACCTCACATTTAATAATTTTACGTTTTTATTTTGTTTTGCTCCAAATTTTTATTTTTTTATATAACATAAAGTATGCTTGTAATTTATTGTTTAAGGTGTTTTAGTTTTTCCTCTATTTTGTTATTTTATTGCATTATTTTTTCTCTATTGCATTTTTCTTTTTATGAATACATGTTTTGTACTTTTGTTGTACATTTTTAGTATTTTTTGCTTCATTGTTGTGTTTTGTTTGCTGTAATCCCTACAAACGAAAATGTTACATGAACAAATTTTAGCAACGATTACAATTCCAGCATTAATGTGCAAACCGACAAGAAACTTTATTTATGTGACTTTTTTCATTTTTATGTTAATTTTCTGAAGATGCTGGTAGTTACTAGCGAAATATCAAAATGATTTTTATTGTCGTTTAACTGTACCTGATAGTTCCTGGATATTTAAAAATTTTAATACAGATCAGGATGGATATATCTCTAAAATATTCTCTATTTACTTTTATATATTTAAATGTTTCTTGTTAATTTAAATGTCATCTTTACGATATAAGTAAAAATAGTTATAATTGATGTTAATTCAATGTTTATATCTAGATATATACTGTTTTATCATCAATTTTAGTTTTATTGAAATATAGTTAGTTCTTAGATATATTTAGCTAGTTTTTCGTTTAATCATAAAAATCTAGTTTTCTGGTTATAAGCATTTGTATTTAAATATTATATATACCTTCTTTCTAATCGATATGTAGTTTTATTTAAATATGTCATCTTTACGATATAAATTAAAAGTAATTTTAATTGATGTTAATTTAATGCTCATATCAAGATATATACTTTCTGTATCATTAATATTGGTTTTGTTAAGAATAAGGCTACCTAGATGAATTTGTTCGCTTATTGAATAAAAATTGTTAGAGTTAAATACACATATATCATCAATATATCCAAATATATATTTCATATCTTTATATAATTTATATTTATTTTTTAAACAGTTATAAACAAATTCATATTCTATAAAGCTTAAAAAGGTCAGGTGAAATTGGGCTACTATTAGATTTAACATAAATTTAAATGCATGAATGCTCATACAAAAATATGTTTATTGTCAATTTACTTATTAAATCTTTACGATTTAAGTTAAAAGTTATAATTTAATACATCTTTATAAAATGATTATAATCATTTATAAAGATTATAAAAGATTATATTTATAAGATCATCTTTATAATTTCAAGAATCTTCAAAATACTAAAATTATTTTTGTTATTTTTGTTATTTTTACGAATTTCATTCGGAATCCCGGCCGAATTAAGACTGGCTTTGATTAACGAACTGCAGGTTTCATGTCATATATATAAATTCTAGCATCTTCAAAATATCAAAATAATTTTTGCTCTTTTTGTTTCTCGCAGTTAATATTGATACATCAAATAACACTTGCCCTGGGACACTCAATTGAGTACTCATAAATAAATCACTGTTTTCCTCATGAGGATGCATAAACACCAGGCAGCATTCTATATATCCTCATCAGACTAAGAAATAGAACCGAATTATTCTCGCAATATTCAAAGTCGCTACGTATGCCCAGTCATCCTATGTGTGACGACAAACTTCCACAACGGTATACGCCTCTCGCTCTAACGGAGCTCATCAATACCGTGACTACAATAATTATCCATAGGCACCTTAACACACGCTTAACACACGAAAAGTGAAGAAAACACTTTGCCTCCTTGTGAGGAAAACATAGCCATTTATTTATGAGTACACCATTGGGTGCCTGAGGGCAGGTGTTATTTGTTGCAGTTTTAATTCGGCCGGGATTCCGAATGGAATTCGTAACTTATTCAATGAAGTTGCCGATTAAAACTGGCTTTAATTAACGAACTGCAGGCTCCATGTCATATATAATATATATAATATATATAATTTCTAGTATCTTCAAAATATCAAAATAATTTTTGTTATTTTTGTTTCTCGCGGTTAATATTGATGCAACAAATAATACCTGCCCTGGGACACCGAATGATGTACTCATAAATAAATCGCTATGTTTTCCTCACAAGGAGGCAAAGTGTTTTCTTCACTTTTCGTGTGTTAAGCGTGTGTTAAGGTGCCTATGGACAATTATTGTAGTCACGGTATTGATGAGCTCCGTGTATGATAATATAGATAATCCACATTTGATTTTAAAGTTAAGTGTTCAGCGAAAAATATAGCTAGGAGCCATTATACAATCTTAATTTGAATGTATTTTTTTGCATTCATATTGTTGATTTAAAAGGAAATACAAGACATTGATTAAATCGTTTGACCTATTTGTATGTTTTTTAACAATTAAATGCTGTCATTTTGTCACATGATTATTCGTCTTTAGTTAGCGAGTCTGATCACTCCATTGAATTGTCTGTCTTCGCTGAATTATGGCTTTACGTTCTCTGGATTCTCTATATGAATGTCTTATAATATCATTTCTTCGTTTGATAAGCCTATCGAATTTCCTTTTGTGCTTTACACTAACGCTAACTATTATCAGTGTGAACATAAGTATTTCGATTACTATCATCGAGAATATAGTTATTTTATTTCGTCGTTGAACATCCCTGACGTACGACCATTCTGAACGCAACCCGTTTTCTAGAATATGAATTTATTTGACAAACAATTTATCGATTAAATTTATTATAAATTTAAAAATATTATTTAATTCGACACTTTTTAAATAATTAAATCTTGAAATTAAACAAGAGTTCCTTATTTCCATGTTTTATTTTCAGAAAATGTTTGTCAATTTATAAAAATTTACTTTTATTTTAAAAAAGGAATTTGACTTTTAAAAAGGAAATTGACTTTCGAAACGGATATTGACTTTTAAAGAGGTAATTGACTTTTATTTTAAAAAGGAAATTAATTAAATTTCCTTGTCCTTAATTCAACAGGATAAATGCCATAATCATTTAAATTTTTAAATTTGTAAATATGAAAAAATGAAATAAACCCCGACGATGATAGATGATAATTTCTAACAGAAAATAGTGTCAGGTCGAGGATACATGTGTAGATACATTTAGGCGTTTTATGTCGCCTATGGATACCAGAAGGCGATCACACACAACCGAGACTTATGGCTTCTCTTTACTTACACCGTTTACTTTATGGGGAATCTTTAAATCCAAGGTTCACTGTACTAAATGTGCTATCGGATCAAATTTCAAAGAACTTGATACTTCCGAATTAAATGCGTACAAAGTAAAATAATTTTTACATTTTTTGAAAAGCTGGCAAACACATGTATCACATGATATTATTCAATTAATTAAATTGTTACAGATTAATTAATTAAATTAAATCATTAATTAAATTGTTAATTTATAAAATATCCAATTGAGTTTCAGCTTATATTTCGACATATTCGTCATAATAATTTTGTTGCATGCAGATTTTGATCTATCACCAAGGCATTAAAAAGTTTCAGACTGAAACTTTGATTAAAATACAAAGTGATTACAATATTCCCGAAGATGGCATCGAGCAGTTGCCGAAATATTGAAAAGAATTTTAATTTCTTTTTGCTAGACTTTGCCTTTAATTATTCAAATATAAACAATTATTTCAGCCTGACATTTTCGTTTAAGGGATCACAGATATGTTTAGAGAATGATAGATGCTTTTAATTTGTAAAATCTAAAAATACATGAAATTTCGTATCATTTATAATTTGGACACGTAACAAAAAATTTGGACTTTTAAAAATTTATTATTTAAATGATCTAATTTCTATAATTAATTTTATTTTAATTGCGTTCGCTAAATGCGAATTCAGCAAAATCATTAATTACATTGTATATTGATTTTATATATAATGTATATAAATTGTATATTGTATATTGTGTTTATATTAAAAAACAATATAATAGTAGCAATATAATATTTATTAAACAATATAATATTTATATTGACTGAAATTATAAAATCAAGGATTAACTGACGATTCAGTGATTATCGTAAATATTCTCAAGTGTTTGTATTATCATACAAGAGGACAAGATATAAGAGGACATAATCAATATACAAGATATAAGATATAAGAGGACATTTCCTGTCTAGAATGATTCAAACGACGTTGGTTATCAATAGTAGGAGTTAAGTGTTACTTTACTTACTTTTTAGTTCATCCATTGTATATTGTCGAACTGCCACAACCATACGCATAATGCATGATCTATTTATAAATCTGAAATTAAAAAATCAGTTTCAAATATCTACATTATTCAAATTTACAAATTGCTGCAGTTATCTGCCCACATGTAAAATATTGAAATTTTACTGACAGTCGACTAAAATGTTGTCTTGGTTACCTTAATGTTTTAAGTAATGGTTTTATTTGTCCGAAAATATCTGTTATTTATTAGTCAATTCATAAAAATTGACTTTTATTTTAAATTTCAATTTTAAATGTTATCTTTATATAAATATAAATTGTATATAAGCTTATATAATTATTTATTATTTATCTTTATTTTTGATCTATATATCGTATGAAATACCTAGACGCAGTTATCTGATCATTTATATTATCTTTAAAATATAATATATTTATTAACTTTATATATTTAAAAGTATTATATTATTATCTTTAATAATATATATTATTTATAGAGAATAAATTTTCATATGAAAAAATAATAATCCTTATTCTTACCTATCGGATGTTATTTATTGATCAATTCATAAAAATTGACTTTCAATTAAATTTTAACTTGATACGAATATAAATTTTAGAAAATCTTATATACTTATTTATTATTTTTAATTATGAATTATTAATTAGTTATAATTATTAATTATTTATTTTATTAAGCATTATTTTTAATTTATAAATAGTATAAAATACGTAGACTCAGTTAGCTGATCTGAATTGCTAGATTCTATATCGTTCTTACTTGAGTTCCAGTAAAAAGGCAGATTTACTCAATACACGCATTTAATGTAATGTAATACATTTTCTAATTTTAAAATATATTTTAATGCGATTTGTTATTTCTATCGATATAATTTGTATAATAAATTCGTATTTTATAATCAAATACAATTTATAATGTTCTTAATACCTTAATGACAGGTTGGATAAATGCAAGAAGTAAGGCAAACAGTACGACACTTATATCGCAATATCTGTAATCAGATCAGTTAACTAAGTATTTTGTATTATATATGAATTCGAAAATAAATGTCTTAATTTTAAGATTTTCTATAATTAAAAAGACACTTGTCTTGACTCATACATGCTAGTCATTTTAAATAATTTGTCCATTAAATACTTGCTTTTAAGATTGTATATTTTACAATTAATAAATCTTAATTAAGATGAATGTAAACTTAACAGAAAAACAAATAACGATGTATGTTAATCCGAAGAATAAGCTGCAAAGAAATATACTTGCATGATGCATGATCTACTCTAATTTATCAGACAATGTAGTTTACAAATTAAATTAGACAAAACACATCGTTAAACATTACATAAAGTTGAATTTAATACATATTACTGTATTCTTACCATTCAATCTGAAATTTTAAATAAATTGTTACAGTTTATTTTACCAAAAATGAACAGGAACATATTCTATTGCGTAATATAATGTTCCAAGCATCGTGCAACTTCCACCAAAATTTATAGCTGAATGATGTCGAGTTACAAAACGTTTTTGCAATATTACAATGAATATATTGATTTGAAAATTTTATAGAATTGAATTCTAGATTTCTATAATAATTTACCAATTATTAGAAGAGGATCATCAACACTTTATTTAAAATTAATGTTCCAAATATAGCATGCATGTTCTTGTTAGGCGAATCCTTTATTAATAAAAGACATGCATACTATAAGTCATACTATTGAATGCTTTGTTGTTCATTAATTACTCAAATCATTGATGTAGTAGATAAAATGAAAGCTGAATCCTTTATCAGCAAAAGACTTATGCATGCTTTGGGGTTCATTAATTACTCAAATCATTGATGTTGTAGATAAAATGAAAGCTGAATCCTTTATCAACAAGAGACTTATGCATGCTTTGTTGTTCATTAATTACTCAAATCATTGTTGCAGTAGATAAAAGGAAAGCTGAACGTGTTCGTATATTTAGATAATGATAGTAAATGCTATTTACTTCGTACTTCTCAGCAGTTGTCTTCAAAGTCAGTACGTGTCTTTGGGGTTAAAAAATACAAATTTACATACTTGAATAGATCATTTTGAAAATATAAACGTCCTGGAAATCACAGTGTCATTTTCTTAATTTATCTAATGCCATTAATTTGATATAATTTTGTTCAATTTCGTTATTGGATGAACTTCAAATAACATTAGTTAACTGAAGGTGAAATTATTAAACATCCGTCAATGTTTTACGTCAGAGTATAGTTTATACAACGAAAGACAAATTTTTGCAAATTAAATATGTGGATTTTTTTATCTTTTTTATATTTTTTAAAATTTTTAGTGAAACCTGCTGTTTAAAAGAGTCAACGTTATCCTTAATCCGAATAATAATAAACTAGTCATTGTATTTTCATTAGCCATAAAGCGACTGATAAAAGTTGTTTAAACACCTTATAAAACTTTCAGTGTAAAAATGTTTCATTTCATTCTAGAGGAGTTTGAATCATAATTTGTATTCTCCAAGTTGTGGATGAATTTCGAACATAAAACCGAACTATATAGAATAAACCAAGAATTTTGTTAAATGCAAAATTGCTTAAATTAAGCAATTGCATTCATACAATTGCTTAATTGTATAAATGGATGATTTCTTTAAGCCAAATAAAACACAATTCCGTTTTTTAAATATTTTCATGTCAATTTTCATTAAAATTAAAATGAGAAAATTTTCTTTGTTTTGAGTTCATGAATGTGAATGAATAAAGGGGATTTGAAAACTCTTACTAAATATATTATCCAAATTTTAAGCTCTATGTCAAAATAAATGCATATTTTTGAAAATTGTTTTTCGTCCTCAAAGTGTAATCATATTATTAAATATCATATTATTTATAATAATATGATAATAATTAACATATTATTTGTTTTTATAAGTTCTTTGTAATTTTTATATTATTTGTTTTTATATTAATTTATTATATTATCATTTTATTACTTCTTTTAAAGACTTGTGCGTAACATCCATATTCTTCCAATTGATTATACAATTGCAAATGTTATTACCTTAAAGACTTGGGTAACTTCCTTGAACATATACTTTCATACTCAGAAAAACTAATCAATATTAAACGTTTAGTAGTTGAAAACTATTAAAAACCGTAATTTTAGCTAAGAAATCCGTTAATAATAAAAATAATAATTAAGGATAATAATGAAGAGTGGTCCCGCTTCATCATCGGGTTCCCCTACGTCTTTCGACAACGCGATCTTGTGGCTTTGACGTGTGCTTGCAGAGAAGTCAATAGAGAGTGCATGCTCGAGGTTTGAACCCCGTACATAGAGTTTTCAATGCACACGCCTCCACCATTCGGCCACGCGGGTAATAATAAAGGATCTAAACGATCGAAAGCTTGCTAACAAAAACTTTTCCTTGAATCTACTATTGCTTACAGAAGTCAATAGAGAGTGCATGCTCGAGGTTTGAACCCCGTACATAGAGTTTTCAATGCACACGCCTCCACCATTCGGCCACGCGGGTAATAATAAAGGATCTAAACGATCGAAAGCTTGCTAACAAAAACTTTTCCTTGAATCTATTATAATTTTAGCAATAATAATAATTTCAGCATAATAATCCACTCAAATGAAATTCTAATGCATATGCTGATATAATTTATAATATAATTTATTAATTTATAATCAAAATATAATTTATTTTCTTATTTGACTTTATGATTGTAGTACAATGGCTTACTCAATTACATCAATGATAAATTACTATTTGAGTTTAACAATATTTTTCATTAAAATATTATATTATGATTTTCGTTACAAGTTATGGCAAGTATTTTCATATTATTCTATTCAATGATTTTTCACGAATATTCCTGTCTTAGAAAATTTGAAATATTTTCAGATTCGTATGAATTACACTCTTCAACTAATCCGAATTAATCAAGAGCTTAAAAATATTGCAGCTTTAGAATATTTTTGTAACTTTCTCAAAGAAGAACAAATATATTCATTTGAAAAATAAATTGAAGCCTATAAAATTCACATTCAAAGCTGCGAAAACTACAAATATTACATTTATATGTAATATATTTTGAGCACTTGCTAAATTCGGGTTACCTTCTAAAGTGTTTTCTAGCTGATACGAAAAATGATTAGCGAGGTTTGTTAGAAAAATAGAATTCATTTAGATTTAAATTTTATGTAAATTACGATATTATTAAACTTGAAAAATAATTCTCACGTATAAGCATTGACTAAAACGCAAAATATCATAATTTTGTATTTATACCAACGGGAATCATTCAGGGTAATTGCTAAGCCCGTAAAGGCTGAGCAACATGTAAAAAAGGTAAGCAAAACTTACACTTAGAAACACGTACGGGCTTAGCAACACGTATGGCTTAGCAACAGTATGGCTTAGCAACACGTATGGCTTAGCAACACGTATAGCTTAGCAACACGTATGGCTTAGCAACACGTACGGCTTAGCAACACGTATGGCTTAGCAACACGTACTGGCTTAGCAACACGTACTGGCTTAGCAACACGTACGGGCTTAGCAACACGTACTGGCTTAGCAACACGTACTGGCTTAGCAACACGTATAGCTTAGCAACACATATGGCTTAGCAACACGTATGGCTTAGCAACACGTACGGCTTAGCAACACGTATGGCTTAGCAACACGTACTGGCTTAGCAACACGTACTGGCTTAGCAACACGTACGGGCTTAGCAACACGTACTGGCTTAGCAACACGTACTGGCTTAGCAACACGTACGGGCTTAGCAACACGTACTGGCTTAGCAACACGTACGGACTTAGCAACACGTACGAGTTAACAATACATACAGGCTAAGCAGCACGTATGAGCTTCGCAACACGTACGGACTTGACAACACATACGGCTTCTTTAGCAACACATACAATCTTAGCAACACGTACGGGCTTAGCAACATGTATGGTCTAAGCGGCCCATACATGTTATCATGTCATTTTGTTATTTTTGATCTTTACCTCAGATGACTCTTATAAAATCATCAGGATAATTCAAATCTGTCAACGCTATTTTAAAATCAATTCGCCCAATTTACTTATTTTGTCACTTGTGGTCTTAACGAAACTGACCAATTTATTTTAGCAGGCCATAAAGTAGTTTACTATAAAATTATTGAGGCAACATTAAATGTCGATGTTTAATTGGAAATATTTTTATCTATAAACGTCCATGTTTATGTGTTATCGTTTAGAATTTTGAAAAGTTCAATCAACAGAAGAATTTCAGAATGGCAAATATTATAAGAACTATAAAAGTATTTGAAGCACTCAGAGGACACGAATCGGAACTTAGACACGTTAGCATGATTTTAAACAATAACAGAAGCAGGAAAATGAAGTTTAATCAAAACCACTATGAATTTGATAGCATGTCAGATACCCAGAAATTTATGATTGCTTTCTTTCAGATTATCTGGCCTTATAGTACTTACCGTGTATGTGTTGATGGAGGAGCAAATGATTTTATCAGTTTGTGTCCACAAAATGAGTCTATCGAAAATCAGCGGACGAGTTCTTTAGATCGTCAAGCAAAAAGCATGCAAAATGGTGATATGAGTGAAAATTTACCGACAACATTAAACGACGGTGATGTGCAGATAACGTTTCCCGATTTGGTATGCGGAGATTTTGATTCCATATCAAAGACTACTTTAGATTATCTTAAGGCGAACCATTGCACCGTAATAGAAACTCCTGATCAAAATTTTACAGATTTCGAGAAAGCTTTGTGTATTTTAGTTGAATCAGGTCATTTGACTGGTATTGATGCTGTATATGCAGTGTGCTTACTATCTGGACAAATCGATCACACACTTTCTAACCTAAGCATTCTGTATAAGGCAAATCATTTGCTAGAGTGTATTCCGTTATATTTGTTTTCGGATGTGGATGTTACTTTTTTAATATCGGATACCAGTAGCAAGTGGATTCACATTGACGCTAAATCAGAGTTCTCAGTCAACCGTTGCAGTATTATTCCCATTATGGGAACTTCATTAGTTTGGACTAGGGGACTGTATTGGGATCTTGATGGAAACAGTCTTCTCTTTGGTCATTTTATAAGTATATCTAACAAATTTAAACTTGAACATGAGTTTGATATCAAGATTGAAGGATCACCAGTCTTAATTACCATCGGCCATGATATAGCAAAATATATGTAATTAAGACTATTACAACAACTAGATTTACTATAAAAACAACAATATAGAAGTCACTAAAAAATTATTGTGCCATTTATTTTTTGTGATAATAAAATGTTAATTCATAACTCAAAATCAACCGCCTGATTTCGACATGTACCGTACTGTACACGTAGAGATAATCCTTTGTAAATTATTAATTAATATAGAAACTAAAATTAAACTCAATTTGTTTATTTTCTTGCTACAATAAACCTGTTATCTATGGCGATGAAACTTGAGGAATTATGCATTTACGAATAAAAATACATTTGTAAATATTTTCGATAACGGCTTAAAATACTTGAAACTTGAGGAAACGGCTTAAAATACTTGAAACTTGAGGAAACGGCTTAAAATACTTGTTTCAGAGAAAATATATTAATATATATACATATATAATTTAAGAGAAAATGCAGAGTATGGTTGTAATCAGCTCAACATATAAAGGATCCTTGAAAAGTAGGCAAACCGATAATGGATCCACTTAAGAACCAATATGTATATCTTCTTTGTACAAATGGAAAGATTTTGCTTTTATTGACATGTCAAGTTTGCTACTTGTGTTACAACCTTTATTCAAATTACTGTAAGTCCATCTTACAGTGCAGATATCAACATATTGAGTCAGAAGTACTGACTATATCTGTGTTTCTTAACCTTTTTTGAACAGTGACCCAACCTTGCTCTGCCTAGTGGCATCGTGACCCAATCCAAACATTTTCTCACAAAATGATACTAATTTTACAGATCACAGGTATATTAAGTCCTCACGATTGGTAAAACAACTTATTGATAGTTTAATTAAATCCGAGAAACAAAATAAATGATTTTACAATAAAAGCTGCGCACAAAAGTTATTATATATTACAATATAAGGGTTCGGAGTTCTAGGTACTGTTCGAATGATTCATCCGCCATCTGCTAACGAGATCGTAGAAAGAAATAAATCATCCTCTAGTGTTTTTTAACGTCTATTGAACAGTGACCCAACATTGCTCCGCCTAGTGACATCGTGACCCAACCCGAATATTTTCTCATAAAATGATACTAATTTTACAGATCACAAGTGTATTAAGTCTTCACGATTGGTAAAACAACTTATTGATAGTTTGAATAAATCTTAGAAACAAAATAAATGATTTTACAATAAAAGCTTCGCGCAAAAATTATTATATATTGCAATATAAGGGTTCGGAGTTCTAGGTTCTGTTCGAATGATTCATCCGCCATCTGCTAACGAGATCGTAGAAAGAAACAAATCATCCTCTAGTGTTTTTTAACGTCTATTGAACAGTGACCCAACATATAATTAATTTCAATTAATTAGATGGTTGTTCTTGTTTTCTATTCATCAATTGCTGAATCCGTGGCTGCAACTTCGATAATGCCAGTCTCATGTGATTGCTGGGTTCAAGTTTGTTCCTCGACTTTGTTTTTAAAAGAGTCAAAGTAGAGAAACCCTGCTCGCAGAGATAAGTTGATGGAAAGGGCAACATTTCATGGAGCGCTACCCTTGATAGACATGGATACGCAATGATTTGTCGAAGCCAGAAATCGTGTAATTCGTTATCCTCAAATATTGTCTTGATTCCAGAGTTTGACTGGAAATCTATGAGCTTATCTGCTAATACAATAAAGGGTTGTTCAATACAGGAGAAGTTTGGTTTCTCACCAAGATAATGTGCGAATTGAATTTCTAATTCTGACAGATGTTCCATGATGCTTTTAATCAAGTTCTCTGAAGCATCTGTATTTCTAATATTATCATCGAGCAATCTGAAATTGGCCATATTTCCATTACCTACTCGTTTTCTCCACATAGGTAGCTTATTCATGAAGGCATGTACTTTCTGGAACAGATGATCCGGTTAGCATTTGAAATATCGGTATTATCGGTAATATACTGAAATATCGATAAAAATGATTTCTTTAACGCAATTTCTTTTCATATTTGAAACACAAAATATATTTGCAAATAGCTTAACATTGAATGTACACATACTAGTTGGTAATTCTACAAAAATAGTAGCGATCCGGTCGGTTCTTTATTATATTGTCATATATTTTGCAAATAATGTTATAAAGACCTCACTCCTCTTCATCTCAAGGACTCTTGACCTTAGTTAAGTGCTCCTTAAGGTCTTCCCTCCTATTAAACTACTCATGTCCAGCCATTTCTTGTTTAGTAGTTTCACTCAGTAAGAACGGTAAACGCATAAGTCTAGCCAATGTCTACATCCGTCCAGGGGAAATTCACAAGAACCGTGACCTTCTGGATAGTATTATTGACAGCGGTTATGACATGTTACTTGGAGATTTCAACGACAGAACTGGTCGTTGGATCAATGCAGCACTTCGCAGAGCTAGGAACGGTTACCTTATTCACAAACCCCCGTCACCTACCTTTCATTGCACATCAACAAATTCTATCCTCGACATTTTACTGCTTCACTCGAGGTGGTTGTTAAAACCCTTCTGCACGGAGCAGTCGCGCCAGCAATTGTTCACCTCTCATGACCTAATTCGTTGGAGGATCGAGGAAGATATGTTGCTTCGAAGGAGGTTTCACTTTGATCCGATCAGAGTGTCCCTCTTTCAAGCGGCTATCCAACTATTTCCCTTAATAGGAAATGAGAGTTTGACCAAATTTAATACCTACCTCTTTTCGCAAGCTACCGCGATTCTATCGACTACCTATAAAGGTCGTATATACAATCCCACTCCGACAAAACTCAAGGTCCTAGCAAAATTACTGAACCTCCCTAATCTCTCTGCTTCCGCCAAACAGGCTCTCTCGAATGAATACTGGAGCACTAGATACAGGTTCCAGCTGAGTAGGGATAGGACGAGTATAGCTCGCCTTAATCCTTCTCAGTCTTCCTTTTGGAAGATTTTCAAGAAGGAGAAGTTTGTTTGCTGGAAGGATAGAGCATTGCGTTGGATAGGGAATGTAGGCCTTGATAAAGTTTTAGAGGAGTCACTGGCCCTACACAACTATGGAGCCACTCTATCACCTCAACCAATCCCGCCTTGGTGTAACTTCAGGAGTAGGGATCTATCTGTTACGGATATCCTTAACTCCTGGGGTCCACTCCCGGGCATCTCCAAATCCGTCGTTCCACTTTCCTCTCGGGTCTGTCAGCTTTTGACAGCTGATCAGAGAAGAGAGGTGGCCGTCACAATGCTTTTAGCCTCCCCATCCGATGTAGCAGGCATCAATATTAGTAAGCGTGTTTTTATTCCTAAGAAAAAATCCTGCTCATGCCCTAAAGATCTGCGACCCATTTCGATTCAAAATGCCCTCGTGTCGATTTACGAAAAAGCGCTTGCGCGTAAAATCCGCGACCATTTAAGTAGGCGTAATTTGATCCCTTCAGGTTTTCATGGGTTCGTCAAAGGTCGCTCGGTCCATTCAGCAGTTGGTGAGGTGGAGCAGTTTTGTCGGGATAATAGCCATCGTCTAGTTGTGGCTGTTTTCCTTGACTTTTCTGCTGCATTTGACCGCATCTCCATTCCTTTTGTGATCTCTTCTCTCAGGTCCCTCGGGTTGCCTGCGAGAATTGTGAACAGAGTGGAGATCCTGTTGTTTACCAAGCGATTTTACTATGTAGACGACCCTGATGCGCGTCAGTTCTACCCTATTACGGGTGTACCTCAAGGATCCCCACTTTCTCCTATCTTATATCTTGCTGCCTCTATTAAACTATTCAAAATATTTAAACGCGAACAACGTCTGGTGGTGTATGCTGATGACACCACAGCCCTGTTTACTGGACACAGGTGTAAAGACGTAGTCTCTGACATCAGCCGTTTCTTTTTAAGATTAAAAGATCAGTTACCCATATCCAATCTTATTTTAAACTCAGCTAAATCGCAGGTGGTCGTCTTTCATGGCACACCTGCTACAAAGCAAAAACTTAAGAGATTAGCACTCTCTGCGCTCTCCTCCATATTTGCCTCTGAACCACTTCCCACCTTCACAAGTCGAGTAAAATACCTGGGGTTCACCGTTACGGTGAACTGGTCGGCGAAAGCTGACCTGGATAGACTCAAACGTATCCTGAAGAAAGCTAGGTGGGCCCTGAAACGGGCTCAGCATCTGTTATTGAAAGGGAAAACCCAGGTGCGCCTTTGGGGTACCTGGGCTATCTCGGGACTTGTCTTCTTTTCAAGAGGACGTCCCCCAGAGCAAAGGCTAAGGTTTCTTAAGCTCCTCGTCTCTCGTTTACCCAGCATAGTCCGCACCGATTGGATTCTTCGGGGGGTGAAAGACCCCGGGTGGTTCAGTCGGAAGGCGGCGTGTTGGATCGGTTGGGGGGCTCAGATCCTTCTGGACCTGAGGCGATAGAAGAAGAAAAGAGTTAGAAGACTGAAGAGCTACTGACTTTCTATTGTTATGTCTGATCTGGTTTATTGCATGTTTCTTTTTCTTTTTTTTGTGTAGTTAAGAAAGTCTTTATTATTGTTATAAAGAGGTTGATTGCCTTTAAGCCAAATAGTGAACACGACAGGCTAGAATGAGATGCTTGTAAATCATAAATGATATAAATTGTAATTCAAATTTGAAATAAAATCTCGTTTGAAATGAGTATACAAATACGAATTCTATGATTACTGGAACTTTTCTCAATGTGGTTTATTCTTATATATGGGTACCAGACGAAATATTTTATGAATAGTAGGTAATTAGCATTTATAATTTATATTTTTTTATTTGTCTATAAGTTCAAGAATTCTAGATGCGTATAAGGTTCATAAATTAAATCAGCTAACTGAGTCTACGTATTTAATATAATTATAAAATAAACATAACATAATAAGTTCAATAATTCTAGATGCGTATAAGGTTCATAAACTTTGCATTTTCTCGGTTTTTAACTTAGTAATCAAATGCTCACTAATGTTAGCAAATCCAATGCGTTATAGGTGAACGTGTGTGTAAAATTAATGTAGATGACGCATAAAATAACCTTCTATATAACTTACAAAATTCATACGCGCTCAATTTATATTCACGTGTATGCAAAATGAATTAGTTATTTGAAAATGAGTTTTTTTTGTAGTCAATTTTAATGCAAAGTCACTTAAAGGTAATATTTCAAACATATAATTGATTGTGCTTCCGTTGTTTTCCACCTGTCTCTGCTGAATTTCATAATTTCTTAAGTTACTAACTTTTTCGGTTAGTAAATTCGATTTTACGTGCTTGATGAATTCTGTTAAAATCAATTCAGACTTAATGAATGTGAATGCGGGCAATATTACGTAATTATGGGAAACAAAATATTAAAAATAATTATTATTTGCTTTCTATTGATGGAAAAACCGGAATTCGCAGTTTCATGCAAGATAAAGTTAATGAAAATTAACCATGACAATTATGACTTCGGGAAGTCCTGTTTGCTTTAGCTGTAACTATCATTTATTTAGTTCTTGACAATGGAAACAGTGAGTATCGAAAATACACGTTGTAGTTAACTCGTTTAATTAAAAAAAACGAACTCAAGTTTGGTCATCAGGTTTCAATGCAAACCTTTTTTGATGTGTATCATAATTTACATTTAAGAAACATTATTAATGAGATAATAAGATAATTAATTAATAAGATACTTATCTTATTAATTAATAAGATACTTAAAGTATCTTTAAAATATTTGTACATTGGTAACTTTAATTTAAACATCATTTTGAAAGTTCAAATACGCAATTCAATTCAATGTAAGATTTTGTTCTTGATAAGTTTGTAATTACTGCTGTTTGCCAGTTGAAATTAAATAATATTATAATTATTATTTATATTAGTAATAACACGGAAGAGATTTGGTTGGTGTTTGACATCAAAGCACTTTGAGATCGCAGTCGGTGTAAGGTACAATATAAACCCGGATCAGAAGCTCCGTTGTAAATGTGGACAGGGCACATACTTGAAGCATATTCTGTCCTGTAGAATTGGTGGTACAACTTTCGTATGTCACAATGCTGTAAGAGATACGGCGACGGTGCTGAAAGATCCGTCGCTAACGGATATAGGGACTTCTAGCTTATCTATCGATCTTCTATTAATTGTTTAAAAGACAAGCATTTCTTAGACCGAAGAACAACGCACTTTAAAGGATGCTAAATAAGTATCTTATTAATTAATAAGATACTTAAAGTATCTTTAAAATAGTTGTACATTGGTAACTTTAATTTACACATCATTGTGAAAGTTCAAATACGCAATTTAATTAATATTCTTAGCTATTATTATTCTTGAATATCAGCAATATCCTTTTTTATATGTTATAAAATATGTTTTTTATATATTTATATTTCATATATTTTAATATCCTTTTATATTTTCAAGTCAAGATGAATTAAAGTTGCTTATTTGTTGAATTAAGAGTACAATTTAGTGTTTGACAGTTGTAAAACACTGTAAAACACTATTAACTGTTATTAAGTGAGTGTTTATTAAATCCCATTTATGTCTTTCGACTCGGGGATTATTTAGACAAAGAGAAAATTACTCGATTATCTTTGAAGAAAATATAATATAAATAAAAAACTTTTAAAATAATTATTAAAAATGAATAAAAGTAGTGTTAACACTACTGTCATTAACGCTATAACCGAAATATTATCAAAAGGAAATTATCCCCTTTGTACAAATAAAAGATAGTTCATATCAATTTAAAATGTAAAAGATTATAATAAATAATTGCAAATTATTTGTAAATAATTTGTAAATTATTATTTATTTTTTAATGAGAATAAATAATTAATTAATAAATAATTAATTAATAAATAATTTTTTTTAAATACCAGTTTTTATTATAAAAATAAACAACAAATACACATAATATCCTTAAATTTGTTTGCTTTTTGATCAGTCATTGATGTAAATCTTAGACGCTTACCCATCTTTTACTATGTTTGATAATACTGTGCTTGTTCGTTTATTCTAAGCCTTGTAGCACGTATACAAACCGATGCACTAACTGCAATGGCGACACTGATTTTTGATTTCAGCCTAGAAATACATTCGCTGTATGCAAGCTTATTACGATCAGCAGATTTGGCTGCTATCCATTTTAGTATTTTATCTGTCTCAGGTCCAATACCACCTGACGTAGAAAATATAAGAGGAAAGAAAGTACCTCTTTCTATATCTGCAATTCGTTCACCATACTTTGCATATTTCCGCTGTTGATGGTATATATGGCATTCGAGAGGAGTTTTGCAAGAGTATGTAGGTGCCAAAGAGCTGTAAATACATATGTCCAAAAAATTATTATTAATTAATAAATAATTTTTTTAATAAATAATAATAAATTATTAATTATTTTTTTATTGAAGAATGTACAAAAATCTTTACCCTCAAATGGCCGTAATGTATAATTAATTTCATCATAATCAGTCTTTCCTAATCAGTATTTTTAACTTGAAAAAAGACTGATTAGGTTAATCAGCTTTTTTCTTAAGTTGAAAAAGTCGCCCTTCCACGGGTCGACCGTGACGCGCGCATGCAAGCAGATGATGCACGTACAAGTTCAAAGGACAACCTCCTCTTTATCTTCGTAACATTGTCTGAGTAAGTTGAAGTGCTTCTCTGTGACATCGTCGTAACAATCGTCTTGATAAGTCTTCCAGCATCACCACCAAAACCTTCCACTGTCGAAAATACTAACGGAATGAATGATCCGCGTTCGATTCTGCGTACACGCTCTTTGTATTTGGCTACCTTCCTTAATTCGTAATATTAAAACGAGGAAGATGGGTTGCGGTTGACATAAGATTGAGCAACTGTAGAGAAGATAGTGACATCAAAAAATGTCTGCACAAATCTTGATCCTCCCAACCCCATACATGAAATGTCCAATCGTGCATTCGAATCTAGAGTCGTTGTAGTTGATTCTATCGAAAATCCGCTTGGCACTGGAGATAATGTTGGTTCAATTTCTACACAAGGAAATATTTCCGAATTGACGCTTACCATTAAATTACGAATCGAATCGTGCCTGATCGTAGGAAGCCCGCCTTTCTTGCAGCTCATAGAGTGTGGCATATCTAAACTTAAACCGCACTTGCACAAGTTCTTGACTAAATCTACTGGAGTCTATCCGTATCGGGTACAAATAGCATCCTTAAACTCACGAGGAGACAATCGGAAATTATCGATTGATAACGGTAACGTACTTAGACAGGAAGAAGCGCCGTCCCGACAAATATGTGCATGGCGGTTGGCAATGATAGGACCAGTTAATAGGGGTGATTGCTATGGCCTATTATGAAATGAGGTAATTCTATCAGATATAAGGCGGCATAGTTTAATTTCTTGAATGCTGCGGAGCTCATTTCCTCCCATTCCGGTTTCGTAGGTTTCGCACATCGTTTGCGAGCTGTAATAGTCCAAGGAAGCTGTAAACGTTGGATCATATATTCCTGATTCTCCAAACTTTATCGGCATGGTGAGAATCAAATTTTAATTGTCATCTACATTTTGATTTAGTAGGGCTGGAATCAATTCATTCTTTATCATCAATATAAGTTGGGTCAATTCGGACTCTTTGCATAGTATAGCGCGAGTGTAGTAGTTCCATTTCATCTAAACAGATTTAGTGATGCCCACATATGCGATATGGGATCAACTTCGGTCATTTGGCATAGTCGCCTGATTGAAGGCAAACAATTAGTGATCTTCGAATGTGTGAAGGTCGAGACGTAAGCTGGGGTTCCAATGGGAATAATAAGAATCTCGATGCCAGTTGTATTCGTATTAATATTTTCACTAGGAAGTAATAACTTCTTCAGTGCTACGTGAGATAATAGCTGGGTTTTGACTTCATTTACAAAATAACCATAACCCGAACCAATGTTTGTAAAATATCCTAAACACGCTTGAGATCATCGATAGTACCTACAAAGGTAACATCATCGGCGAACCACCTTTGGATTACGTTTGGTATGGTCATATGAATTTTGTTAATAATTGGTAGGGATGTAATTGAAAATCCGGCCATAGCAAATGGGTCACCCTGAGTAAACCCTACAGAGGACATAATACTGGCACCACCTAAAACCATTTCATCTGGAGAAGCGTATATATTTTCAATTGCGCAAGATAATGTAGGACAAATATATTCGATATTGTGAAGTACAACCTTTTAATTTATTCGGTTGAACTCATTGGACGCATCAACAGCCAACAGGTAAACGTTCGGATCGGAGTTATACGCTTTTTGTAATGAGTGAGTAGCAAAGTCGATGCCACTCTTCTGGGACGCAGCTAGCTGATTGAGTCCAGCAACATCTTGCATGTCAAATTTTATTATATCTAAGATCGTCTTACATAATATTATCCTCGCAACATCGCAAACACCAATTGACCTCAAACAAGTCTGCATGCAACAAAAGCATCTAGTGTTCCTGATGGAATTATATCGATGGACAGTCGTATGGCTAAATCTGCAAGCGACTTTGCAAGAACACGATAACTGAATCCGTAATTAGTAAGCATACATCGCCATGCAATCGAGTCAAGTTATGATGGACCCGCACTTCCTTCGGTCCTTTTAGATGTACGAATAATGTCACATTCGTTTATGTTTGCAAAACGTGATGGATGGTACATCGGCATATTCGGAAATGGTTGACTTAGCATTACACTAGGTACGCCATCCTTGGCATTGGGGTGGAGATCATTGAGTATATCTTTAACTGAGATTCCTTATACCATTTCATCTGGTGAAAGTACACCCAAATCGTTATTTCCTCCAGAATTTTCGTTGCCGAACTTACTTTCCCTCTTGACATCAAACTTTGATACACGGATTTCCAGTTTACTGGCTTGATTTACTAATTTTATGCATAATAACTCCTTGTAGATATTAGGCCTCTTCAAATAATTCCTTGAATTTATTTTGGTTCCAGAGTATCAGTCGTCGTTCAAGCGCTTTACGAACAAATGCAACTTTGTGAGTTTGGATTTGTTGTAGCATACACTGAGAGAAGACGATCACCGACTTGATAGCGTCATGTTCATTGTGTAAGCCATGAGCGACTTCAGCATAAAATGAGGCTAATTTTAGAATTATCTCGTTGCTACTTGAACATTTCGGAAGAGCCAGCAAATTAGGTTTCCATTGAATTACCGTGGTGTAGTAATCCACAGGTAATGATGCTTGTTGTGTAACTAGACGCATCAGATATACCATTCTCGTTTGAGGAAGGATCCGTTTGCAATACGTTTTCATGCGCCGTGTGAGTTGGAGGCTGTAGATGTTCAGTCTTGGAGGGTTGCAAGCATGACTGCGGTATACTTGATGAGTTGCAGCAATTAGGAGCCGAACAACCAGTTCATAATTTCTACAAAAAAATGAGTTGACAATTTTATTTTTGACAATAAAATATAAATTATCAATTTAATATTATTAAATTGATAATTGACAATTAATAATTGATTATTAATAATAATCAATTATTAATAATTATTTTTAATAATTATCAATTATAAATCTAATAATCAATTAATCAAATAATTGCTAAACCGAATAGAGTTTAGCGGAATACATTTACTTAATTAAAAGGAATCATCATTCCTATTATGTTAGTCAAATATCAAATTAATAAGTTATTTAAAATAAGACATTATTTTTGCTAATTTTCAATGGAATTTTTATTTTTCTTATAATTTTACAATATACAAAACAACAAAATATCATTTAAAATTTATGGATAATAAGCAATATGCTTTGTCTTATAATAATGTACACTAAATAATCAAATATCATCAGAGGAAATACGTTATTAGCGCGTATTTGGCCCAGCTGCTATGTCAGGTCGAGGAATATGGGACGGAACCTGGTAACATAAGAGATCATCCTGATGACCTCTAATCCTTATTATGATACATCGTATATCATTTATTAGTCAATTCATAACAATTGACTATTATTTTAAATTTCAATTTATAATTTTAGCTTGATATAAACACAAATTATATAAAATCTTATATAATTATTCTTTATTTGAATAAATCGTATATAATTTATTAGTCAATTCATAAAAATTGATTTTTATTTTATATTTCAATAATAAATTTTAAGTTGATATAAATTATATAAAATCTTATATAATAATTATCTATTATTTATAATTATTAATGCATAAACTTAGTCATAAAGCTTTTAGCCGATCACAAAGACAGAAAATAAATATCAGCTAAATAGGTAAGTTGGTAAAGGTGACAAATAAGCCTGATCGTATATCCAACGTCGAACCCTGTTTTTGAAAGCGAGGAAATTGGTGACGGGAGCCGATTTCTTCAGATAAACTATTCCAAACATCTACTGCCCGTTCAGACAGTCTGCAAAATATTCGCAGCTTGCCGGCAATGTTTTAAACAGCATCATACAACGGCCTGCAATCTCGTATTCTCTCGTATTCTCTCGTATTTGATATTAGTTTTGAAATTAAAAAGGCAGCATTCTTTGACAGTCATTCAAATAAATAAGCATTCATTTATGATTTTCTAATCAATTAAAAAAACATAAATTTTGATGACATCTAATCCTTATTATGATACAACGTCTGTCATTTACTAGTCAATTAATCTAAATTTATTTTTATTTTAAACTTCAATTTAAAATTTTAATTTGATATAAATTGTAAAATCTTATATAAGTATTTATTATTTATCTTAATTTTATTAACGAAGACTCAGTTATCTTATCTGATTTGTTCAATTCAAAAGTTAATAAAATCTCTGCGTAGTGTAATGTGTTAATTTAATTCCAATTCAGTATTGTTTTTTGACGGTTTACAAAAATCTCATAAAAGTTCAATGCTAAATTTGTTGATGCCAATTTATAACACGATAAATAAAAATTCACATAGATTTTTATAATCATAGATTTTCAAATTTAAGTATAAATATAATTTTTTTGAATTCATAAACTCCAAATAAGAACTTGCTCATCATATTTAAAGAAACATATAATTATTAAATATTAAATATACAAATAATAATTTATTATTTTAATATAATGACATCTAATCTTTTATCTTAATCTTTATTTCAATATCATATTAACAAATTTATAAAATTGGGTTATCAAAAATTCTTACCTTACATTTATTACTTAACTTTATCTTACCTTACATTCTATTATAAATAAATTTTTTAAACCGCAATTATTTAACTCGTAGAAAAGAGTTATATTCAAATAGGTCATATAAAATAAATGATTTTTGTATCGTCTATTTATAAAGAGTCACATAATTTTAAAAATTTCGAAAATTATTTGGCTGCGTATGTTACTTTAGCCGACATTTATCGTTTAAAAGATTTGTTCATTTAACACAAAGCATTGCAAAGTACTTCTTAGGTAATGTTATTTTAGGCCGTCATAAATGTAATTCGCGAATTAGTCTGGATACGACTAGATTCCCGCTCACGAATCCAAACATGTCTTCCGCTGAGTATGGGTGGACTTGGTATAAGTACCAAGTCCACCCATTAAAATTGTTAGCAGAAAATTGTTATGGTTGGATAATAAATAATATTGCATAATATCATATTATAATATGTAATACTATATTTAATATATATTATATATTTAGCGTATTATACAAATATTTATTATTTGATATATTAAATTTTATTTATTTAATATATTATAATATATTATTATAATATATAATATTACATCGACATTGTAACTATTCGCGCAGATAGATAAGCTACTAGGTTACCATAAAAATAAAATGAACAAAAAATTAAATTAACATTTCTTATTGTTGGATAATCATTTCTAAGTGTTATATAATCACTTTAGATCAAATGATTATAAAACATACTACCAGATATTTGGTTCGCTGGTATGTTGGATCGATGAATATTGGCGAAACATGATAGCATATTAATTTCTATATATGACCTCTAATCTTAATTCTGATATATATAATTCATTAATCAATTCATAAAAATTGAGTATTAACAAATTCTTACCCCTTAAAAACCTAAACTATTAAAAATCTTCAGATTAAAATATTTTTTCCTCTGATTGTTGCACGATATTATCCTCACAGGTATTCTGTTCCTATTATTGATACAGCAGGACGCTACTAATTAGGCTGGGCGGGTCTCATCAGCTGCTGACCTAGACCTACATTTCACGTTTCGACCCTTATTATCTGTTTACTTCTTACACTGGTGTTGATCGTCAGCACCGGTGTACGATCAGTACCAGTGTACGGTGCTTAATCCGTACACAGGTGCTGATCGAATTTGAACTCAGTTGAATCGCGATATAATAATTATTCTGGCTGTTGAACGACATAATTCTCACAGGTATTATGTTCCTATTATTGATACAGCAAAACGCTACTAACCAGCATGGGTGGGTCTCATCAGCTGCTGACCAAAACCTACATTTCACGTTTCGACCATTATTATCTACTCACTCTATACAATGGTGCTGAATGGATTTGAACTTAGGACGTATGTATCGCGATTCAACTGAGTTCAAATTCGATCAGCACCTGTGTACGGAGTAAGCAGATAATTAGTGTCGAAACGTGAAATGTAGGTCTGGGTCAGCAGCTGATGAGACCCACCCAGACTGATTAGTAGCGTCCTGCTGTATCAAGAATAGGAACAATACCTGTGAGGATAATATTGTGCCACAATCAGTTAAATTTCAGCTCACCGATGCATTCAAGTTAAATTAAAATATTTATTTATTAATTATTTCAAAATACACAGACTCAGTTAAGTAATCCGACTTATTGTAATAACAAAGATTTTTTAAAAGTATTTTAAATTAGTATATTATTTTATCTCTAAAAACATTTACGAATTATTGACTGTTTTTATTTCGCAATGTAATTGAGAAGCATGCAGTAAATTGAACTCTTTATAAAAAATAGATAATTGAAACTTTAAATAGTTTATGAAGTAATACAAATTTGCAGAATATTATATTTCGTCGTTTTTGGTTACACTCAAATTCCAGTATTTTTTGTACTTGCATTATGTGTTTGTTTTTCTTATCGTTTTATCATTACGGCCGTGCAATCAATCAGCTGACATATTTTATCATTTTTCGCTCTTTTCTCGTATTATTGTTTATGAGCTAAAGTGACTTTTATTAGTTGGAATAGCATCGTCAATGTTTGTTTCTTAATAAAATTGAGTTTCCATTAACAAAAGCGAATTTATAATTGTTAAATACAGCAGAGCGCCTATTTTCTGATATTTCGAGTTCAGATTCCCTAAATGAAATACTCAAGTAAGAAATATCATTTGAAAAATATCATTAATTTTATTATCAAAATTTCACAACGTTGAAAATACACCGAATCAAGTTTTTAAAAATGTTATAGTAGAAAAGACGACAAAAACAGACGATTTCAGCTTAGTTATCTTATAATAACAGGCAAAGATGATCAGATTCATCCAACTTACACCAGTGCGCCACATTCCGTTTGAACCACTCAAGGTCTCTCACACACTAAAAGAGCGATATTGGCGAAACATGATAGCATATCAACTTATATAGATGACCTCTAATCTTAATTCTGATATATATATATATATATATATTTGTTATTGCGAAAAATCGCTTGAAACTGTGGTCCAGGAGCCAAAGCTGGCTACGATTGATTTTTAATCCATATTTGCTGCTAAATAACTGGACTTCAATCATCAGCTCCATCAGTCTAATGTATCACTCCGAGACGATCCTAACCACCCAGCAGTCATCGTCAGTCGGATGAAGTGGTTAGGGTACGTTTCGACTGCTTTTGTGATAACTATAAAGACACCAGCAATTCCTCACGATGCTATACGAAGCTCAGGTGCAGAAGCGTTTTTACTGGCTTGTTGCGTGTGTGGACCTTCTAGTTATTCTTATATATATATATATATATATATATATATATATATATATATATATATAATATTGTTATTGCGAAAAATCGCTTGAAACTGTGTTCCAGGAGCCAAAACTGGTTACGATTGATTTTGAATTCATATGTGTTGCTAAATAACTGGACTTCGATCATCAGCTCCATCAGTCTAATGTATCACTCCGAGACGCTCCTAACCACCCAGCAGTCATCGTCAGTCGGATGAAGTGGTTAGGGTGCGTTTCGACTGCTTTTGTGATAACTGTAAAGACACCAGCAATTCCTCACGATGCTAAACGAAACTCAGGTGCATAAAGCATTTTTACTGGCTTGTTGCGTGTGTGGACCTTCTAGTTATTCTTTATATGCACAAATGCGTATCCGTTGGTATATATTCTTTATATATATATTGTAAGTATAAATTAAAATTAAAAAAAAGTTTGAGATCTAATATACATACAATTTTTGAAGAATCCGCAAGGCGAAACGTAAATTGAAGAATTAATCTTTGTTTTTTGCTGGTAGAGACCAATAATCATATTTCGTATACATATTTTTTTACCTTAAAGAAGTTGAAGATCTAATATACATACAATTTTTGAAGAAGCCGCAAGGCGAAACGTTAATTGAAGAATTAATCTTTGCTTTTTGTTGGTAGAGACCAATAATCATATTTCGTATATAATAATAGTAGTTCACGGATGTGCTGAGTAGACAACGGTCCAGGATTTCTTACGAAATGCGGCATTTATACGAAATGGTGTTGCTTGATAGACTGAACTTCTATTCACGACTTTCAGTCTCCATGTCACTTCTAGACGACCAATGAGTACTCGGCAACACTCATCAGTAGAATGAAGACCAACTAGTCGTTTCGGTTGCCTGTGTGACATTGTGAATAAAGGCGTTTCCGACACTTTGCTTAATTGACTGAGGCTTAAGCTCTTAACCAGATCGAATTACTGTATGGACCATCGTTAAACACTAGGAAGAGGTTGTTGCTGAATTGTCGCTGCACTCGTTGGATCCTTAATGGATACGGCAGATATAATAGTATTGCACGGATATGCTGAGTATACAACGGTCCAGGATTTCTTACGAAATTCGGCATTTATACTAAATGGTGTTGCTTGATAGAGATGGTGTCGGCATTGATACTAAATGGTATACAACGGTCCAGAATTTCTTACGAAATACGGCATTTATACTAAATGCTGTTGCTTGGTAGATGCTTGGTGTCGGAAACGCCTTTATTCACAATGTCACAAAGGCAACCGAAACGGTTGCCTATGTGCAAAACCATTGGAATAATAACAGATATCGCTATTCCCGAAATAAAGTTGAGAAGTGATGAGAGTATTTAATGTTCAAATTGATCGTTATTTTAAACTTACATAATTAGAACAAACCGTATAATTTGTAGTATAAATTCTTGTTAAAATTGGCACATATTTTTATTGATATAATATTTAGTTTTATAAATAATATGATCAGGAATGTTTTTATTCGTCATGTAGTTTGCCATTTCGATTAATGGAATTCCTCGAAAATAAAATACATCAATAACTTATTGAACCGAACTAGTGAAATAGTGCGATTATAATAATCTTCTAAATGTAATGTCTTTTGTTACTAAATCGAATCCATAGTTATCATAGATAGTCATGTCCCATATTTTGGTTTGTATTCCTATATTCCTATATAAAATATATTCCTATATTTTGATTTATTTATATATGATGAACCAAAATTTAGTTTTTTATTAGATCGAAATCGATTACTTTAATGTTACGGTTGCCAATATATTTCAAAATAGGTAAGTATATAAAATTAAACCAAGTTTCTTTTGCAATTTTATTTAAAAACTTTGTCAGTAGTACAATACAATAAGCTGTGGTTCAAATAACCCTATATATTCATAAATATTCATACGCCAGCTTTTAGAGAGATATTAACTTTATTCAAAACGTTTCGCCATACATAGGCTTTTATAAGTAAAGAATTTTTTGACCAGTGGTTAAAAAATTCTTTACGTATAACAACATACAATTGAAAAAGCCATGTATGGCGAAACGTTTTGAATAAAGTTAATATCTCTCTAAAAGCTGGCGTATGAATATTTATGAATATATGAATTATATATATGAGGGTCCTAGCAGCAATGCAACAATTTGATAGAATGGAATATGCAGCAAATATTTAGCAGCAAATATTAATTAAAAATCAATCGTAGCCAGCTTTGGCTCCTGGACCACAGTTTCAAGCGATTTTTCGCTTGAAAAATATATTATTCATTAATCAATTCATAAAAATTGAGTATTAAAATATAAATATTTATAAAATCGTTGATTTTTGTTTCGTTTACAAGAGTCAATGTTAAAATGATATTTTTTATAAAAAATTGTATTCTCACTGTTTTTAAATTAAAAAGAACAGAATTCAAAATTGATATTGTTTTATAATATATAAAAATATTATTTTTTTAATATTTGTTGATTAAGAACGCATCATTTTTAATTATATCAGAATTATAAATTGCCTCTTGTTAATTTCCCAACTGTCTTTTAACTATGCCGCCGGGTGTGATTGTTCTTCATTGTCTTTCATTAAGATAAATTCGACCAAAGGGAGCAAATGCTTTGTCGAAGCATTAAGACAAATGCTTCGATTACGGGAGCAAATGCGACCATTGAACAGGAATAATAAAATCAACCAAAACAATTGAAGATAAAGAAGATAAGTTTGAACATTTACATTGAAAATGCTAATGAAACAAAATATCAATAAAAAAGTAACGAACAATTAATTTTAATAACAATAAATTGAAATGTTGAAATAATGAAGGGCAATCTAATAATCAATTGAAATAAAAACGCAAATAAGAAATAAAAATGTATATTCGATATTTTTGCAGTGTAAATAGAAAATCAGAAATTGTATGAAAATTGTATAACATTTAAAGTTTTTTAAAGATATAATCGATAATTTAGTAACTGTTAAAGGTTCAATTAATTTATATTATGATCAATTGAATGTAGCACAATATTTTGATTTAATCAGCTTTATTGCTATCGTTCATGAATTTTGTGAACCTTTTCACATAAATAATATTTTTGAATTTTTAGCTGTAAATTGCGATTTCCCTAGAATTTTTTATGAAATGTGAGGGAAACATATTGTTTCCCTCATATATTTTACAAATTTCAAGAGTCTGCAAAAGGAACTTTATTAACAGCATTTTTAAGGCGCAGAAATAAATTTTAATGAGATTTAAAGTTTATATCTTTTAGGTATGAATTTTAATTTAAAGTTTAGAAAACTTCAACAGTTAGAATTGCACCTCTAACCGTCTACGAAATATAAAAAATTACACGACGGAAAATCATGTCTTTATTAAACACATCTTATACACTATAATAAATACAGATTAGGTAAAGGATGGAATTTAATTAATTCTTTTAGCCAGTCATAAGTTGAAGTGTAGTATCCATAAATGTGTAAGAAGTCAGAGTGTAAAGTCTTTAAATGTATTAACTATTTTTAAATTAAATACAACATTTATACATTTATTTTTGCTCATTTTTAAAAATCTATCTTTTAGATATATTCTGAAATGTTATTATTTTGTCTGATAATGTTGCATGTATACGTTGCATTCATTATATTCCTGGATATAGGTCATGCAAATTAACATTTGGCTAAAAGCCAAAACTTTACGCTGCAATTATCTATAGAGAGAGTATCAACTTCTCGCTTGTAAAGTGCAGTGTATGTTGACCTACTTATTGAAATAAAAGTGCCTTTTAAAGCTTACGCGACCTTAACGCATTTGTGAGCTTTTGACAAATTGGGCTGTACTGCACGTGATTATAATTCTAATTTTTTGATCATTGAAACTATCCGTTTAATTTTCAACATCATAAAAGCATTTTATAAAATGCTTTTTGAACAAAAATACTTTTTTTCATGTCTTTATCTTATAGAAATAAACCCGTAAGTAAGAGCATATGATTGAATTTTAGATTAATTTTAGAATGCCACTTAATTTTATTTTGTAGGCGATACGAGCTTGTAGCTCATTTGCTGCTGCTTGTTATAATTATTATTGTAAAAATGAATATTTTTAGATTAGATTTATTTAATTTATTTACATGAATTTAGACATGAGTTGGATAAATATCATATTTTATTTTCTAAACTTAAAAAACGGATAGCAAAGAAGTTGAACAATAAGATGATATACGTAATTACAGAAAATAGTGAATACTTAATTTCAAATGTATAATTCCGGCTGAATATTTATAGAAATTAAAGCAGCCTTGGTAATCATCGAATTACTAAATTTATTGAATTTTATAAGACGTACTACATTTATCATTGAAAAAATCAAATTGTCCTTAGAAACAAATATTTTTATGGAATATTTTTTTGTAATCGATATAGTAAACGTTACATAATGTTATTATTTTGTATGCAAGTGTAAAGGATTTAATAATTTTATTTACTTTTACCTTTAATTTTATAAATACTAAAGCTTGTATCCTAAGTATTCTACGTACTTGCATATTGTTGTGATTTACATTCCATAATATATGATAATAAATAATAATCTGCATACATAATCCACATATATGTCCATATTATATATATATCGTAAAACAGAAAACAGGCTAGAAAAATCACATGCAGCAAAAACATTAAAAACATATAACTTATATAGTATTGAAATGTAAAATCCGTATTCCTATTGAAGTCAGGCCCGTCAATTGAAAATACGAGAATAACAGATATAATGGTCAAATTAAATGATGGATCTTACATTTCAGTTCTATATATACGTTATGTTTTAAATGTTCTTGCTGCATGTTAAATTTGTGCATTGTGTTCTCGAATTTATTGATGAAGCCGAGAGGCGAAACGTTGAAATAAAGAAATATTTGTCTTGTCTGTTTTATGTTTACGATCAAAATATATAAACGCATTGCTAGATAATCCAGACCAGCAACTTACGAGTGTTGCTCATAACTCTCTCTCTATATATATAGTTTAATGTTGTTTGAAAATATGGAAATTATTTGTCCGTAAGTTCCTATTTAAATACAAGATCAGAGAGAGTCAATGTAGTACATTGGTTTATCAATCTATTAATAAATACGTATTAATTATATTTTGAGCGCATTTTAAAGTAAGAATTTATTAAGAATTTCACAAAATGCTAAATTTTGGTTTTTAAATTTACATTTGATTAATAAAAAAACACTTGCTAATATTTCAAAATTTTATACGAAAAAACTATAGATACCATATTATGTTAAAAGTACATTTTACTCTATTAAATGTATTTAGATCAAAACATATTGATTTTATTGAAAATAATATTAAGTGAGGATATTCCAAATAAAATTATAAGAAATTCAAGACATACCACAAGAAAAGGTTTGATAGAATGCTTTTTAGGATTACTTTCACAAAACGTTTTGTTGACAGTAATGTCAAGAGTACTTGGATTGTTTTATATTACAGTTAAAAGAATGTATAAGAGATATTTTTGGAAATAGTTTCGGAAGTAGGTGCCAATATTAAAGATTTATGTGTAAAGCTTAATGATTAAAGTGGATCAGCTACTTATTCAACTTCACCATCAACTTTAGGTCGAGAACTTAAAAAATATGGACTACACCAGAAAAAATACTGACATTAGTTCCTATCAATAGACATTAATTTAAACAAATTAGTTAGCTTTCAGCATGGGGTGTCATTTAATTATATATAATATAACTATAATATAACTATAATATATAATATATAATATATAATTTAACTGTTTCGATCAGTTCGGCTTTTAATTTCTTTTCAAAAATTATATTGCACTCTTTAATTAATTACACTCTCCTAAAATTATACAAACCTAAAATTAAAGAGGGCAATGAGAATGTGGTAAATTCTAAGGGGATATTAGTATATCAATCTTATGTGCTATTATTATGCAGAAGGGGATCTTTGTAAGTAAGATAGATGTGAGGGTGTTTTAAATCCAGTGATCTGCATGCGCTTGTATGTAACGATATGCTCATCATATCGAATCTATAAAATAAAATACTTTGTCAAGAACAATATCTTAATTTATAAGACTGGAGATGCTAAGGAAGCCTTATTCTTCTCAACTTAATCCGATTGATTAGATCAGCTAACTGAATCTACGTATTTTATTATAATCTACGTTTGTATTTTATACCTTTATTTTGTATAAATAAAAAATAAAGATACATAGTTATACATAATTATAAATATTTAATGTAATTTATATAAAGTTAAAATTTAAAAATATCAATTTTCATTAATTGACAAATAAGATATGATATATATGAATAAGTATTAGAGGTCATCAGGAGGAACTGCTGATTTATAACATGTCTTAAACACAGACTGGTAAGAAAGTCAGATGAACAAGAGGTAATAATATATTTTTAATAAATTTTTCCGCTTAAGAATTTTAATTTATTTTTAATAATATTTTGTCTAATACATTGACTAAAAATATCGTAATAAACATCATGCCGTAATAAACAATAAAAATACAAAGTTTTAATAATTAGATCAAATAACTGATCAGATAATTGTTTTAATAAATCAAAAATAAAGATAATTTATTTTATATAAACTGTCGAGTGATTAGAGCGGAAAGCGGATTGGAAAGGAGGGTACAGATTGGATGAGGAGAGATAGGCGTTGATTTGTATTAAGATGAGGCGTTCTAAGAGCTTAGAAAGAGTAGGGAGTAGTGAAATAGGGCGATAGCTAGAAGGAAGGGAGGTTTTAACAAAGTTTTAATAATTAGATCAAATAACTGATCAGATAATTGATTATAATAAATCAAAAATAAAGATAATTTATTTTATATAATAAATAATTATATAATATTTTGAATAATAAATTTTTTATATCAAGTCAAAATTTAAAATTGAAATTTAAAATAAAATTTGGATTTATCAAATTATTTAAGTTTTCTATTAATTTAATTTTATCCAGATATTTATATTTACTTGATGGCTGAATTATTTACTTGATGGTTGAGCTCACATATGTAAAAGCTCGTGTAAGACAGCGGTCACATTGAATAGGACTTCGCTTAGTTGTGCTATAGGACAGTTATTATTTGTGATGGATGGTTATATATCAGACTTTGGATTAAGGAGACAACCGCCAGGCTGATTTTATTCGGAAAATTAAACATTCCTTAAAATTAAACCTTATATAAAAATATTTTTTGCTCACTTTGCTCATAACTTTAATATTAAAGATATTGATGCAAGATTGAATCAAAAAATTAAAAATTAAAATTTATATTGTAAAAATATAAATTATTATTTATCATTAATTTAATGGCTGTATACACACCGCATTACTTTATACACTTTTAATTATTTCCTGTAATGAAAAGGTCACTAGTGACCTAAGTGACCTATCCGATTTCTGCTACAAGTTTAAATATTGTTTTGCAGCAAACACACACATTTTTATAAGTTGCATTAATGATTTTATCAATTAATATTGATAAAATCAATATTCTCCGTCTCTCTTTTCGGGTGTTTACTCGCTTTCTTAACTCACTCACTCTAAATCTCATTGCTTCCTAACTTTCTCTTCGCCGTTCCTATCTCATTCGTATGCTCACTTTTGGCGAAATCAACTCGAGACCTCTTCCAACTCTAAATCTAATTAGAAAATCTTAATCTCAATTCTTTCACGATCATCCACACATTGTAACATAGATCCTGATGAATTTTCTTCTTATCTACAATCTAAGCTATCTAATTTAATTTCCCTACTACTCATAGCCCCCTTGTACCCGCTCTTCTCTTTAAATACTTCCCTACCAGAACTATTCCACCTTCTTCCCGTTTGGTCTGATGAAGTTTCTTCGGTTCTGCTGTCATTACCTAATAAAACCTCTCTTTCTGACCCAATTCCTACTCACTTGCTCAAAAAAATCTGCTCCTCTATCTTACCCTTCCTAACCACATTGTTCAACTCGTCCATCCGTAGCCGTACATTTCCTTCCATCTGGAAATGCGCCACTGTTCGTCCTCTCATCAAAAAGCAATCTCTCGACTCCTCACTACCATCTTCGTACCGTCCTATCTCACTTATCCCAACCCTTTATAAACTCCTTGAGCGTCTTGATCTTAAGCAAGTTAATATATATCTCTTTTCCTCTAACTTGTTTCCTCCCTTCCAAACTGCTTTTCGCTCTAATTACTCTACCGAAATTGCATGTCTTAAAGTTTATAACGACTTACTCATATCGTGCGATCATAAATTAGTGTCATAGTTTATCTTGATCTATCTCTGCTTTTGACATCGTCGATCACTCGATTCTTCTCCATCGACTTCGTCATGATTATGGCTTCTCTTTACACAGTGTATCATAGTTTTCTTCATATCTATCAAACCGTACATTTCGCGTCTGTTCTAACTCTTCTTTTTCCTATCCTTATTCCGTCTCGTCCGCTATTCCACAACGCTCCGTAGTATGACATTTGCTTTTCTCTTCTCGGTAACTTGTCTTCTATTTTTCAGACAGTTAACTTCTATGTTGTGCAATATGATGATGGCATTATCATCTATACTCATGCACCTGCTTATCGTATTCATGATCTTAGTGTTTCTGCTTCCAACTGTCTTGCCTCAATTTTCAATCATATTTATTCCCTTCACCTTTCTCTGAATCCTAATAAATCCAAAATTATGTAGATCCTACATCGGCGCATCAGCTTAAATCTTCCCTTTACATCATTAACTTCTGCAATCTTCCCATTGTTGATAATCTCGTTTTCCTAGGCTTCCATTTCGACAACTGACTTTCACGTAAATCTTTCGTTAGAGATAAAGTACTCTCATCTACCTTGATTCTCCGCAACCTCCGTCAAATTCGTAGATTGATCGATTTCCCTTCTTGTATGACTCTCACATCTTCTCTAATTTGCTCAAGATTTGTTTACTGTCTTAGTATATTTTCCAACTCACCTAAATCCACTCTTCTTCCACTACAACGCATTGTCAACGAAGCCGTTTGAAATTCTCCTCCGTCTTCGCCGTTTTGATCATAATCCCACAATCTTGCTTATATCGATTTGCCTACCATTTATTGTCGTGTTCAAAATCGTCTTCTTCTAATTGCTTTCTGCCTTGTAACTTTTCATACCCCTTCCTTTGTAAACATTCATTTTCTTGATAATTCTCGTCCTGTTTACTGTTCTTTGCGTTTTCGTAAGTCCCTTCTTTTACATGTCCCAAGCTACTCTACCTTTTATGGCTTCCGCTCCTTCCTTGTTGCTGCTCCTCGTGGAATCATCTTCCCATTCATATAATCAACCTCAATGCATTTGCTTCAAACGATAAATCCGACCACATTTAAACAATTTAACTAATTTATCTTTGACTTTTGCTGTTTTTTGTTAGTTAGTAGACTTGTAAGCGTAAAGCTGGCACACATTTGCCATATTAAATAAATTATTATTAAAAATATAATGAATTATATTCATTATGATATTTAGTAGAGATGATATATAAATATA